>OZ014417.1:1409320-1526820 GCA_963965975.1 Xestospongia bergquistia
TGTTAATAGAGAACCTGGTTAGATTAATTGTTCATTTTCTATATTTAATAAGAAAGATAATGAGAGACAAAAGGCTTCTATCAGTAATAATATAAGTTTTAGATAGAGTTACAGGTTGAACCGAAGCTACAGTCTTGTTGAAAAGGAACTGTTGTAGCCATTTATGGTTATTTAATTTTAGTTACACCCACGTAAATTACAAAAGGGTCAGTCCAGTCCAGTAGTCCAGTAGTCCATTCCAGTGTTTACACACTCCCACAAGTCTAGCTTATCATAATCTTGTTGGAATTACATAATCAATTAAAAAGAAATTGTTTGAGTTACCATGACTACAGGTTATATTACATATAGTCTATACACAAGTATTGTGTATATGAGAGCTACTTTGAAAAGATGGAAGTTTATATTCAGGAGAAAAACCTCAATGTTACACTGAAAATATCTAATAGGGTTTCAAATAGATTGAGGGTGGTAAGGTTTGTAATACTACAACCTCTGATAATAATAACAGCTGGATATGATTCACTTTCATTGTCAAACAACATGAGAACATGTGCTTTACAAGTTGTACTCTATTGATGTATAGTAAAACTTCTGATATATTGGAAACCTTGGAACTGTCTTTACTATAAATACAGGCTCTCTATACTTAGTATGAATTCAATATGGTGGTTGGCATTCATTCAAATTGTCTTGTATAAGAAATACTACTAACCCATTATCTCTTAACACTGGAAATAGAAATATATAATTGAGTAGTTTAGACTATAAATGCAATGACATCACTCTCTTTGTAAACTAGAGGCAACCATCCTATATGTTTCCCTGTGAAAAAACTGCCAATATCTTTAATTATCATTATAGTAAATATCCCCCTAGTTATCTCATGTATGGTTGCTATAGATGTGTTTATACTGCACAAAAGGTCACAGTCTAAGGTCCACCTTTAGTGTAGTTTGATAGCACCCACTAACCACAAATAATTCCATGTATGTACATGTAATTATGTGTAAACATTACATGGAATTACATGGAATTCTAATCTAAACACATCTACTTAAGTGTACATGTTAAAAGACAAAGGATCAATTGTCTATGAAGTATTTTGAGTAATGCTAACTGTACTGTGTTAAACCTATAATAATGAAAGGGGGTGTGATTTAGTGATAGCCCCTAAGCCTATAAAAATGAAAGGAGGTGTGGTTTAGCAATAGCCTTAAGTAGTATATTGATAACTCATATACACATCTTGGCCACACCCACAATTATCTTGCTCTACCAAGTAATTGTCCCCACAATATCTCTCAACCAAATTTATTTTACATTAACCACACCCACTATTAATCAACCACACCCACTATTAACATACTTGTCTCAGAACAAAGGAGACCATTTCCTTAGCTTCCCAATAGCGTGCTTGAGCTATGTGGGCGTAGGCAGTATTAGATACAGGGAGGGTCTCTCCATGTTCCAATCCTGATGGAGCTTGCAGCTGATAGTCAATTCGCTGGTCACCCCACCAAACACAGAATGGTCTCAAACCTATAAAGATAGTTGCCATAGTTACAACAAATAAACAGTTGATACATTTTCCTAACACTACTCTAAGGGCTTGTGGTAATATCTATAGACAAATTTAATTAGTCAACAATTATATTAAATGTCTATTTACTAACTCAAGTAACCAGGAAATCATATAGTTGAGTACAATATATTAATATGGTGGTATATTAATATGGTGTTATGAAAAATAGTAAACAACGCTGCACCAAAAAAACACTGTTACAAATAAAATCAGACAGCAAATAAGATTTTCCAGTTAATTAATTAGATTAAGTAATTAATAATTAATTACATACCATTTATTATTAGAAAATAAACTTAACAATTAAAATTCTATGAGTCATTACACAACACATGTCCCATATTAGAGGAGTAGTTGTCTTACCTTGAGGGGGAGTGTCTTTACGACGGACATCTTCTTCCTCCTCACTATATTGTCCCACTACTAAACATTCCATTGAGGCATATCTCCTTCCACGATTAGGTTTAGTGTTGGACAATGTAGCTGGGTGGAGCTGATGGGCTGAGTCAAAGTAATGACGATAATTAGATACAGTCTCAAAAAGACGAGATGAAGACTTATCACCTTTTGAAGAAGAAAAAAAATAATGTGGTCAAAGATAATATAATTTATAATTCTTTGTATAGTATAAAAATAAAAATAATATTTTATAATATGCTTTTCATCATTTCACTACTACAATATAGTATTTACAGAATACAATGAACGTTTCTATAGCAACCATTTTATGATTAGCAACGATCACTTTATATAAAAGTGTTCTTATATTATATGAATGCTAATTTAAAATGTGTTCTACTATCTACTATACATTGTAAGGTAGTTCAGGGGACTCCTCATAAAGACTTTAGGATATTCACTTTGTTCAGGACATTTGTTTTATTCTCATACTAATATTTTAGTCAACCTCTGTATGCATGGAAATGATGGGGCTAGACCACGTATATCATATAATTATATATATATTATATGTATATAATATATATATAATTATATAATATTATATGTATATAATATATATATAATTATATAATATTATATGTATATAATATATATATAATTATATATATATTATATGTATATAATATATATATAATTATATGATATTATATGTATATAATATATATATATAGTAGTTTGTTTACCTGTGGGGTACAAATGATAGGATGGTATTAAAAGAGGTGGGATAGAGGAAAATAAAGGATCAAGTAGAGGTTCCAAACGAAATGCCAATGGATCAGCAGAGTAGAAAAGATTATAGAAAGACTCACATTGAGGTCTAATAGCTAATGTATAAATAGAGAGAGAGAGAGAGAGAGAGAGAGTGATTCAATGTAACATCACTTAGCCATGCTCACTAGTCATTTTTCCATCTCTTGTCCTTCGGAGAGATAGGACTAATCCAAGAGGTGACCCAAATACAAATACTTTAGATACATCAAATAACAATGGAGCATCAGAACGACGAGTAAACCTAGGTAATCTTTTTTCCTGTGTAGGAGATGGGATGCGTAAAACACGAGGAGCATCCCTTGTGGGCGTGCCTAAACTCTGATGTACTTGATAATCGTTAGGTACCGACATAGATATTGGCTTGTGGCCTAATCGCTTCATGATAGTGGGCGTGGTTGATGGAGACTGTGCAGGTGAATGAGAGGGTGATCTAAAGGTATCAGAAGTGTTTCTTGTGAGGATATCATAGACCATAACAGATCCAATACAATCAGCCAAGAGACACACTTGTCCCTTGAAGTATCGTCCCTCCTCTGATACCAAAAACGTCTGATAAACACTATTTGCTGAGGAGACTAACTGGTCTAAACTATTATGATAAGTTGGATCCTCTGTAGCTATGAGTGGTAGAGTACATATTGGGAAGGTGTGGTCATAAAATTGGTTCTTATAGGGCGGGGTAAAGGTCTGAGTGGCAAGAGCTACTGGAGAAGGCCGAAGAGAACTGACAAGATTATAAGCTGAAGATGATATATCAGGGCAGGGAACAAAACGAATGGTTATTCTTCCAATTGTGAATTGATAGTGTGTTCTGAAGACTTCATCAAAAATCCCTGATAACGTTTGAGAATCAATTTTATCATTTACATCATCAAATTGAAGGCCAGTACCACTGTGTACCACTAAAAATAAAACATCTTGGCTACATAGAGGTGAGATGCTGATATAAGGACAATGTTCTGCATCAGCACTCAAATCATCCAGGTTCTCTTCAAGGGAGTGTGGAAAATCTGATAAGTGACTTCCAACTTCTGGATCGACAAATTCTTGATCTGAATCTTCAATATCAACTTCCGATATGATTTCTACAATTTTGAAAAATACAATTTCCATTGTTATTGTTATCTTCTATTGTGTTTGTCTCTTTGTTTGAGTAACATCCATTCTATCATTAATATCCATTTAGTTATAAATCCATCTATTTATTCAACCATCCATTCATTCGTCCATTCATCTATCCATTTGTCCATTCATTCATCCATCCATTTGTCCACTCATCAATCCATTCATCCATTTGTCCATTCATCCATCCATTTGTCCATTCATTCATCCATCCATTTGTCCATTCATCCATCCATCTATCCATTTGTCCACTCATCCATTTATCTATTCATTCATCCATCCATCCATCCATTTGTCCATTCATCCATCCATTTGTCCATTCATTCATCCATTCATCCATTTGTCCATCCATCCATCCATTTGTCCATCCATCCATCTATTTGTCCATTCATTCATCCATTTGTCCACTCATCCATCCATTTGTCCATTCATCTATCATGATACTACTTACCTTTAGCATCAAAATATTCTGTGTCAGTATCAGAGTCTTCATGGATTGCTATACTTTCTAGAGCATAATAAGAATACAGAGAGCCTTCTTCATCAGAGTCAATTTTTTCTTTAGGTATTTGCAGCTCTGATGGTGGAGAGGTAGTACCTCCTCCACCGGTACTTCGTATGGAGGATGTATGCTGTCTGCTGGATAAACGTCTTCGAGATCTGAGATAACAATATTAGAATTAATAATAAATGGTGACAGTCAAAGGAAATATAATCATAATGATAATGGTTATGATTATGACTAATTTCTCTCTCTCTCTCTCTCTCTCTCTCTCTCTCTCATTCACTCACATACAGACACACACACCTGTATGATCCAACTCTCTCAGAAACTCTAGTATCATTCTTTGGCAAGTCTTCATTCATTGCATCCTCTCCTCCTTGGATATCGCCATCAATCCTCTCCTCCTCTTCCATTGGTCTCCCTAGTTTACTCTGCAATATGAGTTTAGTCTCTAGTTCCAGTTTACGAATATCATCCATTGTTAGCCCCACCCATTCATCTTGCCACGCCCATGCTTGTCGATGTGCTCGGAGCATTACTCGTCTCAGGCCATAGTCGTGAATAAACCTCTCAACACGAGATTGTAGTCCCCAATAACGAAAGCCAACCTACAAAAATAGTCCAATGTTAATATTCAGATACTTATAATCTCATACCCATTCCAACTAACAATCATTTACAGATCAATCTTTATAGTACATGTACCTGATACCCATACCTATACTATCTGATGCCCAACTATCCTGATACCCATTCCATCTTAAGTCCATACCCATACTATCTGATATCCAACTGTCCTGATACCCATAATACCTAATACCCATTCCATCTTAAGTCCATACCCATACTATCTGATATCCAACTGTCCTGATACTCATAATACCTAATACTCATTCCATCTTAAATGTTCATACCCATAATGAGTTATCAAATCTCGGATATGGATGGTTGTCTCCCTTTAAATATGAAAAAGCATGGTGGTTGCATTCCTGGCCTCCTTGACAATGATATACAAATCCCAGTATGGCTGGTTTGAAGTAAGAGGCAACACTCCAGCCAGCCATTGATGATAACAATTGAACTAATTGTTGAAACATTTGGTGAATAAAAAAATTTTGTTTGGTGAATAGTAAAAACATGAATCCTGCTACTATAATATCTGATACCCATACCATTGGATACCCATACTGCCTGACCATTGCATACCCATAATATCTGATACCCATTCCTATAATATCTGATATCTATACTATTGGATACCCATACTGCCTGATACCCATTCCTATAATATCTGATACCTATACCATTGGATACCCATACTGCCTGATACCCATTCCTATAATATCTGATACCCATACCATTGGATACCCATAATATCTGATACCCATACTATTGGATACCCATACTGTCTGATACCCATTCCTATAATATCTGACACCTATACTATATGATATCATAATACCTTGATGAGTTTATATGAACACATTATAACACCATCAGGAGGATTTTGAATCCAGTCTCTAGTCAATGGACCTCGTCCAGTTTTTAAACTTTGATAAAGAGAAGGATCTTCTTCTTCTTCATAATCAGATCCCGACAGACTATCATTAACAATATCAATGACATCTACAACAACACACAAATTCAAAGACGACTACATCATTATTGATAACTTACCAAGCTCTCTTTCTCGCAATTCAGAGGGCTTAAGATTGAATATATTCTCCTAAAAGAGTAACATTAAAAATTATAACATAAATAATTGCAATACCAAGAAATAGTTACAACATAAATTGATGACATCAAAAACAAGTTATATAAGGTCAATCAATACAACATTGGAGGGAACCTACCAATTAATGGTTAATTAAATGTTAATTAGTGATTTTATCTCATCACTAACAACTCTCTATCATTATTATATTTCATTAAGTGGGAGAATCTTTATTACATTTTAAACATGATATCCTATAACGTCCCAGTTAAAAGAGTAATTATAGGCTTGAGTACCACTACAAATATTCTCAATACTACATTGTAAATATTTTATCTAATTCTTATATGACATCATGTAAATAATATGATGAGAATTGTGGGTAGACAGATTTTGAGAAAGGGGAATTACATATTAATCTAAAACTAGATTATAATTGGAAAAAATTTTTTTAATGATATCAATTTTGAATAAAACACTTTATTTCTAGAGAGTGGAGTTGTAATGGAAATCAAGTCTATAATTGTTCTTTCAACAATGATGTTTTAACAATGAAATTGTTATCATCAAAATTATTATTATTTTCAATTATAAACTAGTTTTAGAATAATATGTAATTTCCCTTTTTAAAAATCTATATGCTCACAATTTTCATCGTATTATTATTATTTTACATGATGTCGTATGAGAATTTAGATAAAGTTTTTAAAATGGAGTATTGAGAATATTTGTAGCAGAGAGAATAAAAAAAATGCTAAATAACATTTTCTACTTGATCAGTTGTTTGGTTCTTGAAATTTAAATGATAGGGTTAGCCATATATAACAAAGTCTGATAATAAGATTATCACGTGGACATAATGTTAATAGGTACTTGCTGATATCATTGCAAAGGAAGGAGGTAGGTCAAAAATGCAAGCTGGTGGCTACCTAGTGAAACATGATTAGATGTCCTTATCATCATAGTACTCATGAGTAGAATTAATGAAATTCATTGGTTACTAAATGCATCAGTGGTTGAAGTACATGAGTAGTTTTGTTCATTAGTTAAATTGTTACATGCCATGATAGAATAAAACAGAGTAATAAACATACTGATATTATATATTATATACCATATGGGTCAAAATGATTATATGACTGCCTGGCACACCTCGCAGGCCCAGGCGATAAAAATAGTAACCTTTACTAAAAATAGTAACAAACAATATTCACACATTTCAGTCTAATAATAGAATCAATATTCGTATACCTGTGTTCCCGCATCTTCTCGAAATACTGTATCAACTTCTAATAAGAACTTCTCTACAAAAGGTACTGAGAACTTTGTTTTGGTATAAGGATATGCATTCCAAGATTCTTCATGAACTTCAAGAGCTGTTTTTGGTACTACACTGCGAAACCAACTAGGAATATGACGACCAATATGATAAACCTGTAATACATTAGAACAAAAGATAGTCTGTAATGGAGTATTCATTGTAAGGTTATTTCTGAATGAGGAATCTCTCAATATAATAAGATCACTAATTTAATAGGAACAATTAAATTGTACTTAACTGTATTAATTATTAAATTTATTAATATTATGTTGTTAAGTTTTCTGTTTTATCTGATGATGTAATAATTGTTGTGCTTGTTAGTAAAGTTAGTACATGTACATGAATATAAATATAATTATAATGATAATTTATTAAGTTATTATTGAAACTGAAAATGTCTATAAGTCTTCTATTGTTAATTGAAAACACAGCTCTTGTAATTTATTTGTCCATTCCATTCAACCAGTTATTATCTGTCCATTTGTTACTATGTCCATTCATCCATCTATCCATCCATCCATCCATCCATTTATCCATCAACCTTATAAGTATACTGTCCTCCGCCAAAAGGTCCTTCAGTGTAAGGTTTATTTTCAAGGATTTCTACTCCACTATCTTCTCCCTCACTCTCCTCACGACTCTTTTTCTAAGTAAAGGAGACTTGTCATCTTGATATATAAATGTTTATCATTTATATCATAAGTATATTTAGGTCAACTCGATATACTAGTGGTACTATTATTAGTAAATATTAAAGCACAGGTGAGTAATAGTGGTCCAGCTGGTCCTACTACGAGTCTAACTGCCAAAAAAGTCACTTTTCATAATTCATATATGATATTGTCTAGCTCTTAATTACTATCCTTACTTGTATCATATAAAGTTGAGCTATTCTGTATTCCTCCAAGGTGAGAGGTATAGGTATACGATACTCCTTTATTAACATGATATACTGTACTATCTGTAGTTAGGATAATTACCGACAGAATTAGACCTAAATAGACCAGCTACAGATAATGAATGACATATACTATTATCGTATTGATAATCAGTACCTGAATATTGAACTTTACTTGCTGGTGTTAACCACGCCTACTGCTAATTATTAATATTTATTATTATAATTAATTGACGTTTATTATGTATTACTAATAATTACTATCCAAATAATAATAGGAATAGAGAATTAACAACAATGTGGCAGATCAGCTGCCAAAAGAAAAGAAAAATTATATTGTGGTAACTTGAATCACTGAATTCACAGAATATAAATCTCTCTCTCTGAATCAACAACAACAACAATGACAACATTTAAATACAAAACTGGTATAAACTAAAAAGTAACACTTATTGATTAAGAATAAGTATTAACACAACTAAATATTGTCACCTATAACAAAAGAAATATAGTAAGGACTTATTAACAAATACACATGAAAATTAAACCTAACAAAAGAAAGAATTAGTAGATGTTTAAATAAAATACAATTACAATATATTACATTTATAAAGTCAAATTAGGAAGAGAAAATATATAATTAATGTAAGTACTGAGATGAAACTTAAATGTTATTATCAAACAGTCTACAAAAGAAATAATTAACACAAAACATAATAACAACAGTACACAATATTAAATCATTAAATGATATCTTGTTTTGCTGTGTGAGGTTAATGTGTCACTATATGAAAAAAATAGAGTCTTCATATAATACAAATGTAATATACATTTATTGTAAAATGTAAGATCATTAAGAAATTTCTAAAATTATCACTAAACTAAGATATAGCTAGGTATAACTTGTCTTATGATGACACTATCATGTCATTAAGTAATGTTACTATTGTAGGTAATACTGATATTATAGGTACAAATAATAACACTAAGAAATACTCCATTTAAGAAATAGATTGTTAAAGAACAGCTAAACATAATAATTACATATTATTTTTGAAAATTTAAAGTATGTTTTCCAACACTTTGTTTTTATCAAAATTATAATATTGGAACTCAAAACATTTTCCTATTACTGATTATATTATTAGCTTTACATATGTTATCTGTACAATTATATATAACAATTATATATACATTTTTCTAATGTGTTGACTTCTTTGTATTGTCAGTGCTACCTACTCTACTACATAGAAATAGTTATCAAGCAATTGCCAATACTGAAATAATTTAATTACTAACTTTTTACAATTAATAATATTGAATTTTATGTATTGGAACAGTCAACAACAATATTTTAAAATTTTCTGTTACTTTATGTACAGTGAGTGAACTTAGTAAATAATTTAGCATTGAGTATTGATTTAATAAATGTAAAGAATAAAGCATTTTGAATATTACCTGTTGGGAACTTGAGACTGACTTATCATCCTCTTCTTCTAGATCAGATATTTGTGCAATATCAGAGTCTGGTACTGATGAGCGATCAGTTGATAGTCTACTAGGTGTATAATAACCTGACTCAACAGAACCTGCTAATGACTTTTGATAATCTATGTCATGTAAACCAGCCATAGCTTCTCGAAGTAGTAATGCAATGTTATGATGACCTTGTTGATGAGCTATATCTAGAGGTGAACGGCCAAACAAGTCTCTTATAAGTGGATCAGCACCACCTTCCAGTAGCTGTCTAACAATATTTTCATGTCCAAAATAACTTGAGAAGTACAATGCTGTAGTACCAGTTGGAATTTGATAATTAATATTAACTTGAGTTTTCAATAACTCTCTCACAACTTCATTATGTCCTCCGGCAGAAGCTATTAAAAGAGGTGTCCAGCCATTGGTCCTGGCTAAGTTGGGGTCAGCCCCTTTGTTAAGTAAGATAGAAGCGACAGAAGAGTGACCACTATGACTAGCATTATAAATGGCTGTTGTTCCATCTTTATCTTGGGTATTTATTGGAACATTCTTCTCTAGTAACAACTCAATAACATCACCATGACCATTTTCACTTGCTATAATAAGAGGTGTCATTCCATCATTATTAGCTAGGTTAGGGTCTGCACCATTGTTAAGTAAGATAGAAACAACAGATGTGTGACCACTGTGGCTTGCGTTATAAATGGCTGTAGATCCATTTTTGTCTTGGGTATTTATCAGAACATTATTCTCTAGTAATAACTTAACAATATCACCATGGCCATTTCTACTCGCTACAACTAAAGGTGTCCAGCCATTTTTATCAGCTAAGTTAGGGTCTGCACCATTGTTAAGTAAGATAGAAACGACAGATGTGTGACCACTGTGGCTTGCGTTATAAATGGCTGTTCCTCCATTTTTGTCTTGGGTATTTATCAGAACATTATTCTCTAGTAATAACTTAACAACATCACCATGGCCATTTCTACTCGCTACAATTAAAGGGGTCCAGCCATTTTTATTAGCTAAGTTAGGGTCTGCACCATTGTTAAGTAAGATAGAAACGACAGATGTGTGACCACTGTGGCTTGCGTTATAAATGGCTGTTATTCCATTTTTGTCCTGGGTATTTATTGGAACATTCTTCTCTAGTAATAACTTAACAACATCACCATGACCATTTCTACTCGCTACAATTAAAGGTGTCCAGCCATCGTTAGGTGGTAGGTTAGGGTCTGCACCATTGTTAAGTAAGATAGAGACAACTGAAGAGTGACCATTACAGCTAGCAATGGAAATGGCTGTTATTCCATTTTTGTCTTGGGTATTTATCGGAACATTATTCTCTAGTAATAACTCAATGACATCACCATGACCATTTTGACTGGCTATAATTAAAGGTGTCCAGCCATTGTTATCCGATAGGTTAGGGTCTGCACCATTGCTAATTAACATAGAAACAATAGAAGAGTGACCATTGAAGCTAGCTAAAGAAATGGCTGTTAATCCAGTTTTTTCTTGGGTATTTATCAGAACGTTTTTCTCTAGTAATAACTCAACAACATTACCACGACCATTTAGACTGGCTATAATTAAAGGTGTCCAGCCATTGTTATTAGCTAGGTTAGGGTCTGCACCATTGTTAAGTAAGATAGAAACGACAGAAAAGTGACCATTGATGCTAGCTAGAAAAATGGCTGTTGATCCTTTTTTGTCTTGGGTATTTATCGGAACATTATTCTCTAGTAATAACTTGACAACATCACTATGACCATTTACACTGGCTACAATTAAAGGTGTACAGCCATCATTAGCTGCGTGATTAGGGTCTGCACCATTGTTAAGTAAAATAGAAACAACAGAAGAGTGACCTTTATAACAAGCGATATAAATGGCTGTTGCTCCATTTTTGTCTTGGGTATTTATCGAGACATTCTTCTCTAGTAATAACTCAACAACATCATCATGACCATTTAGACTGGCTATAATTAAAGGTGTCCAGCCATTTTTATTAGCTAGGTTAGGGTCTGCACCATTGTTGAGTAAGATAGAAACGACAGAAAAGTGACCATTCAAGATAGCTAGAGAAATGGCTGTTGATCCTTTTTCTTCTTGGGTATTTATTGGAACATTCTTTTCTAGTAATAACTCAACGACCTCACCATGACCATTTAGACTGGCTACAAATAAAGGTGTCCAGCCATTGTTATTAGCTAGATTAGGGTCTGCACCATTGTTAAGTAAGATCGAAACAACTGAAGAGTGACCTTTTTCGCTAGCAATGTAAATGGCTGTTATTCCATTTTTGTCCTGGGTATTTATTGGAACATTCTTCTCTAGTAATAACTCAACAACATCATCATGACCATTTAGACTGGCTATAATTAAAGGTGTCAAGCCATCGTTATTAGCTAGGTTAGGGTCTGCACCATTGTTAAGTAAGATAGAAACAACAGAAGAGTGACCATTAAAGCTAGCAATAAAAATGGCTGTTATTCCATTTTTGTCTTGGGTATTTATCAGAACATTCTTCTCTAGTAATAACTCAACAACATCATTATGACCATTTTGACTGGCTATAATTAAAGGTGTCCAGCCATCATTATTAGCTAGGTTAGGGTCTGCACCATTGTTAAGTAAGATAGAAACAACAGAAAAGTGACCTATGAGGCTAGCTCTAGAAATGGCTGTAACTCCATTTTTGTTTTGGGTGTTTATCAGAACATTATTCTCTAGTAATAACTCAACAACATCACCGTGACCATAAGTACTTGCTGCCATTAAAGGTGTACAGCCATTGTTATCAGCTAGGTTAGGGTCTGCCCCATTGTTAAGTAACATAGAAACGACAGAAAGGTGACCTTTGAGGATAGCTACAGAAATGGCTGTAGCTCCATTTTTGTCTTGGGTATTTATAAGAACATTCTTCTCCAGTAATAACTCAACAATATCATTGTGACTAAAATTAATTGCTACCATTAAAGGTGTCCAGCCATTGTTATCAGCTAGGTTAGGGTCTGCACCATTGTTAAGTAAGATAGAAACAACAGAAGAGTGACCAATGAAGCTAGCTTTAGAAATAGCTGTAACTCCATTTTCTTCTTGGGTATTTATCGGAACATTCTTCTCTAGTAATAACTCGACAACATCATCATGACCATTTGTACTTGCTACAATTAAAGGTGTCCAACCATTGATATTAGCTAAGGTAGGGTCTGCCCCATTGTTAAGTAAGATAGAAACGACAGAAGAGTGACCATAGAAGCTAGCTTTAGAAATGGCTGTTATTCCATTTTTGTCTTGGGTATCTATCTGAACGTTCGTCTCTAGTAATAACTCAACAACATCACCATGACCATTTTTACTGGCTTTAATAAGAGGTGTTATACCATCATTATCAGCTACGTTAGGGTCTGCTCCATTACTAAGTAATGAGGAGACAGCAAAAAGGTAACCATATTGACTAGCTACACATAACACAGTAGTACCATCAATACTTTTCATTTTAGATACAGTAGATATTACTGTTTCTCCTGACTGTGTTAGTAGGTTAGGATTACCACTTACTTCAAGAAGAAGAGATATAGCAGAAAGAGGACCACCAGATTGTACAACTCTCAACAGAGCTGAGTCAAATGTCATATCATCTTGTGAGTCTTCATTGTTAAAGACTACATCAGTACTTACTGTTAGTGAGATGACTCCAATTGCTTTTAGCACTTTGTGATCAAATTTGGTTTTTTTAATAAGGAAAGCTATGTCCTCAGAAAGACTCCAAGCAATGTATAAGCTACCTCCTTGAACAACTACAACTTGAAGTGATTTATCATATTCTTGAAAAAGTAGTTTTACCAGAAACTCAAAATGCTCTAGTGTGACCTCTAGCCATACTTCCTCCACTGTCAATGCTACTTGTACATTACCTAATGTGCTCTTTTTTGATCTCACATTATCTACAAGATCTCTCATTTTTGTTGACTTTTTAAATGCTACTATATCATCTTGATATTTTTGTACTTTACGAGGCAATTTAGTGTTAGAAAGAAATTGTTTAATTATTCTTTGAAGAAGTTGACAATTGAGATAATGCCAGTGGTTGCCTAGCATATTAAACAGTTTGTCATATGTAATGCCAGATTCGTCTGGTAATGCTTCACCTAATAGAATCTTTAAGTATCGATAAAAAGGTAAAAGCTTTTTTGGCTTTTTTTCTAAAAATTCCTGAGTTTTCGAAACTAATGCTGCAAATCTCTCAAGAAAGTCAATGATTTCTTGCACTATATTTCTTTCAAGCTTTACTCCACTCTCCATTAATTGTTGCTGTTCAATGATATCGCTAGTACTGGTTGTATAATTGTCATTGAGTGTATCACTAGATTCTTTATGCCGTGAATTTGAAGATGCTTGAAGCTGAATGATTTGCTGCTCTTCAATAATAACTTGACTAGTTGGATTATGTTCGTTACTTACGCTGCTAGATCTTTCATGTTGTGAAGTTGATGGTACTAGATCTATAATAGTAGCATACTTTGTTCTAATGTTCTCAGCAACTGCAGGATTTACTTTTTCTACTGCATCAGCTACAGTATACCATGAATGTACAGTATTGGTTTGTTCTAGCCATTTTTGGAGACAATGCTTTTTGCGCTCCCAAATACCTCCATGTGGGTAACATTCTTTGGCATCCTGAATAATATGATGAGGTAAATTGAGATATACAGCTAGTTTTTCCCATTCAGTTATTTCTTCCAGTTCACGACATAAAAGACTAAGAGTAGGTGGACTGATATTATCAGACATTGTGTACTATAGGATGATATATAAGGTAAACATTTACTTATTGTAATATTCTCAGTTTAGTGATTACATGTGCACAATGGGCAATAAAAATATATAACAATAACCAAACAATATAAATAAAATAATATTTTAATTCATATATGTTACAGTAAATTTTTCATGACATACCTCAGTGTAAATGTTATTAAGTTAGCACTAGTTGTTGGTCATCAAAAGAAGTTTTTTCCAAAATGAATGTTACTTGTAGTCTGAAAAATAATTAATTTTGTAGAGATAAGTCAATTAATATTAACTTATATTTTGAGTGAATCTATTTTATAACATAGCTATTTAAGTGATATACCTGCTCTTGAAGTTAGTTCACTCTGTTTAATGTACTCCCACTGAGTCACAATTGAGTTACGTAATAACAGTTAACAGCGACATTGAATGAACAACTGCTGTATGTTCAGTTTTGTCTTTTGATAGAAGTAAAACAATATACAACTGATTTGACAGAGAGAGGCCTTGTCTTAGTCTTTTTCTTCTGATTGGCTCAATACAGATTATAAAACCAAAAGACAGCTTTCGTTGAGTTTTACCAGGGGTTGCGTAAACAACTGTAAGAATAGCGCACGTGATTTCATAGAACTGTCACGCAAAAATTGGACCGGCTGTCACGCAAAAATTGGACCGGGAAAAAACTGGACCTAGGGGTCCAATTATGGCAGAAAAAATTGGACCGGGGGTCAAGTTTTGGCAGCAAAAAGTGGACCTATCTTACCAAAAGTGGACCCGGTCCAGTTTTGGTCGGACAAAAGTGGACCAGGTCCAGTTTTGGCTGACCAAAACTGGATTGGGTCCATTTTAGGTCAGCCAAAAGTGGACCCGGTTCAGTTTTGGCCGACCAAAACTGGACTGGGTGCATTTTAGGTTAGCCAAAAGTGCATGGACTGGTTTCGATTTTGGTTAGCCAAAAAACATTTTGTACAATAAAGTAAATTCGATCATTTTGGACATTTTACAATTATGAAATAAATTTTTTAATTATTATTACACCTAAAACAGTACCAGGCCAATTTTGAGTTCAAATATTTTTCATCCACTTTCACACAGACATTTGAGTGATACCACTCTTTACAAGCTGAACATTGAATCCATTGAGAATTTGTGAATTCAGGGATTCTGCAAATGCAATAAATATCTACTTCGTCAGTCGACTTGACTTTTCTAGTAACACGTCTGAGCCTTAATATGGGAAACATGGACATCGAACGAGATTCCAAGCACTGAATGAGGTGAGATCTCATTTCTCTTTGTTGAAACATGAATTCTCCAGGTTGTCTCCCAAAGATTAGTGCAGTTGCAAAAAGCAATGGAAAAGAGCCCACAATCTGAAAAGCCAGACTGCATTTGAACATCTTTGAATGAAACTGTTATGGTTGGTTTGTCAGAATAAAGTATATTTGAGATTTGCATCTTTGTTGATGTAGATGTAGATGTATAAAGGCTGTCAAAAGCATGCACTTCAGGATGTTTTAATCCAACTGTCGAAACTGTCAGCCAATGACTACAACCATCATGTAAAATTTGGATAAACTCCCCAGGCTCAACATTAAAGCTCATTGTCAGACCAAGATTAACATTTTGAAGTCCAGACATGGCAGGATTAACTTTTTTCAGTAATTTCTGTGCAGCGTTGACAATATTGTCATTCAACCACTCTGTAGAAGAGAGTAGAATCTTCTTGTCTGTAAGATCAAGGCCAAGCTCTGGAATCCATTTCTTGGGTGACTTACTTCTAGGTTTATACATATCAGCATCTATAACATCAGCTTTAGGATCCATAATCTTCACTTTACATTTCTCTCTTCTTTCTTGCCTGTGTAGTTTCACTACATTCTTAACCAAGCAATGACATTCCTTCATCTTACTGTTAGATGTAGCTACCCTGGGTTGAAATTGAGAAGATGGTTGTGTCTTATCATTAGACATAGCTATAGACATTATTGGCTTAGGTTGTGGCTGAGAAGATGGCTGGGTTGTATCACGAGACATTGAGGGTTTAAATTGTGTCTGAGAAGATGGTTGGGTTGTATCACTAGACATTGAGGGTTTAAATTGTGTCTGAGAAGATGGTTGGGTTGTATCACTAGACATTGAGGGTTTAAATTGTGACTGAGAAGATGGTTCTGTTGTATCATTAAGTGTAACTGGTCTGGGTTTCGCTGCTTTTAAGGGTGTGGAGGTATCGTGTCTTATTGGTGATATGGCCTTTGAAACACCTGATGCACATTTGTCAGGGAGTGGGATAGCCTCAACAAACTTGGTAAAACAGTCGCTTAGGGTTAATATATATCGATTTCCTTGCCTGGAAGTTGGTCTTATTGGGCCAATGAAATCGATACCAACATGATATCAGGGAGCTTTCACAGGAACAGGATGTAACTCTGGTGTTTGAGTCATCACTTTACGATTTACTCGTTGACAGACATCACATGAAGATATCTAGAAACAAAATGAAATGCCCTTAAATGACTAGAGGTTTTGATGACACATACTTTCACATTTCTCACAAGATCATTTAAATAGCTACTTTATAGTTATATAACATTACCATTTTCTTTACGTCTTTGACTATTCCAGTCCACATAAATCGCTCCATAATCCTACCAATAGTTTTTTTCCCCCATATGACCAGCAGTTGCATCAATGTGACATGCTTTCAGTATTTTCAACTGTTCTTCTCTTGTTCTTATGAATCGAAGCTCAACTATCTTTAAAAATAAATATTGTAAATCAACAAAAGACTTCACTTTCATCATTACCTTTTCTTTTTTCTTCTTGAAAAACATCACTCCATCCCGTATAATAAACATCCCAGCTTTCTTTCTAATAGCTCTCTTACGAGCATCACTACATCCATTGGGATATTGAAACTGAGTTAAGTAGACAAATGCACTATCAACTAAATCAATATCTTCAACTATATAATCTTCCATTACTTATAACAGCCGCGTGATAGAACGTGTGAATACACGGATCTATTTTGGCAATGGGGGTCCGGTTTTGGCGTTACCAAAATTAGACCGGGGGTCCACATTTTTCCCCGGTCCAATTTTTGCGTGACAGAACCGAATGAAACACACTCAGTGTCCAAAGAAATCAGTCAATTTTTAAAGTGAACACACTAGTACTCGAATCAGAATTTCTTAAAGTGTTTAAAGAATCAAGTTTATTTCTATTGATCGAACATGTTGTCTATATAGTTTTGCTTATAATGTGTTATGAAATGTTTACAAAATTTAATAATAAGTTGTTTGAATTGTGCATCTGTAATTTTGTGCTAAAAACTTGTTAAATGCACTTCTAATGTAGTCTATATACAATTAATGGTTGCAGAGCAGCCTCGCCCCTTTACAGAAGATGGAACTCCCTCTATAAATTAACCCTTTGTTCTTCAGTTATTAATTATGAATAAAAATATCAAAAATATTAAATTTTAATATTAGTAATAATTATTAACTCTTACATTATGTTACTGTATATAAAATAAGGAAGTAATAATAACTAACTAGTTAATTAATTATATTAAATTATAAGTAACAAGAAAATGATTAAAAATTGATTATTAATAATTATATAACTGTAATATAAAAAATACATTATAATTATATAAAATTATAATACAATAAAAACAAGTAACAATTACAATAAAACAAACATACCTTCATTAATGATTATAAAACATTTTTACAACTTTCATGAAAATCCATTTTAACAGCTGGAGATCACAATCCACTTGAACTTATATTGTTAACACACCAGCGGCTACTAAGAGAGTTCGGTTAGTATATCAGTCAGTATATTAGTCATTATTTTGTCAGTATATTTTCAGTATATCAGGTATAACGTACACAATATGTCTTGTTTTATAAGATGGCAAGACTGGTATTACTCCCAGTACGATTACCAGCTGTCAGTCTTCCACTAGTAGCAACATCTGATTGATTTGATACATTAGGGACTGATAAAGATGCTGTGGGTGTCTGACGTGCATCCAAGGAGCTTTGAGGAAGAGCTCTCTTGTTCTTTAAGTAACTACAATAAGAGAGAAAGCTGGTTCAATAGATGTATAATGGTGGACAGAGAGATGGGTGGGGACATTGATGGTTGTATGAATAGATAGATAAATAAAAGATGCATCAAAGGATGGACAAAGTTTGTTTACCTTCGGCCTGAAGATCTCAAAGATCTCATTCTGTTTGTTTGAGAATCTTGTGTTAGTTGAGAGGTTTGAGTTGCTTCTGGTGGAGGAGACTGATCACTTGCAGCTGTTATGGTTTCTGTAGAGGATGACCTTCTTTGTTCAAGTTGAGTTGTAGTTGGTTGCTGTGTTAGCTCTTGAGTTAGCTGTTGTTGTTGTTGTTGTTGTGATTGTTGTTGTTGTTGTGATTGTTGTTGCTGTGATTGTTGTTGTTGTTGCTGTGATTGTTGTTGTTGTTGTTGTTGTTGCTGTTGTTGTTGTTGTTGTTGTTGTTGTTGTTGCATTTGTAGATTTGGTTGCTGTCGTAAAAATGAGTGAGAACGTCGAGGAGAGACACTTGTACTTGATTGTTTTGGTACAGACAAGCTTTGATGACTGGACACTGGTTGATGTCGTTGCTGCATTCTATGACCATACATTCCACTGTTTCGTGGCAAAGTAGTGCTAAGATGTTCAACGGGAGCAGCAAGTCTTGCAATAAGGGAAGATTGAAGGCCAGGAGCACCATGCATATTAGGTTGCATTTCAGTCAGATTTCCGTGAGATTGATGAAATGTTTTTGGACGTTGTTTAATTGGTCTGGATTGTGCCTCGATACGTCTACTTGTAGGTTCTTCTTGAAGAGTGTGAACAGAATGAGATAATCCTCCCATCTCAGTTAATGTCAGTTGGTTAGTAGTAAGCATTGAGAGATCAGTCAGTGACATGCGTCCATCTGGTCTGTTCATTTGAGGAGGTGAGCTCTGTGGTTTTCCATGTGACTGCCTATGCTGAGCAACATTGCGTTGATGATGATGGTAAGAGAAGTCGGGCTGTGACATCTCAAAATACATCTTCTGAGACATGGCTATTTCATCAGCAGAAGATAACAACACAATTTGTTCCTGACTGAGATAAGGTTGGCTTTGGAAGCCAGTTGGACCAAGTTGGCTGTTAGATCCTGTTAAAGTAGATAACGTGGTTGGGTGATCGTCAAAATGCATATCGTCAGGTTGAGATCCAGGTAGACTGGGTCCTATGTCTTGAAATCCTCCCCATCCACCAGGCATTGAAGATCCATGCCAAGGAGACGAGTGTAAGGGTTTGGTTCGCAGTTGACCTTCGTGGTTTTCAGATGGATCAAATGCATGAAAATCAAATTGATCCCGAGAAAAATGATAATCAGCTTGCGATAAACTGGTTTGTAATCTTATTTGTGGTGGCTGAGAATCATACACGTTTCGTTTCTCACTGAATCTTCTGGAGTTACCATCCGATAGTCTTCTTTGTTCACGAATTGTAGAAGGTATATCAACAGTATCGGGACACCTCCGTAGCTGATGAGAACCATAGCGTCCCATCTCTGATTGATACAAGATTTGAGACTGACTGTGACGATTGGCACCGAGTGTTTGAGATTTTGTTCGCTGACCAGAGGAGGGTGCTAAGGTAGTGTGTGGAGTGATTGGATGATAATTTTGTCTGGGAACTGAGTCTTTGTCCACACGATGATGTGATCCGTACTAATAAAAAAACGAGTATTAAAAAGTTTAGCTTAAGTGGACTTACTTGCTGAGATGAAGTTGAAGAAGTTGGTTGAGTTGCTGATGATGATGACATGTGAAGTCTGTCTTGAGTTGAGTGTACAGGTGAGGGATATCCCTGTGTAGAGCTACTGCTTTTTCGAGATGAGCTGTGTGCAGGACTGGCATCTGATGGAGTGGAATCTGACAATGAAAGAAACAGATCAATAAATAAGAGATGAATGGATAGACAGACAGATAGATGAATAAATTAACAAATTAACAAAAAGATTATAAATTGTCTCATACTTATCGCTTGTGAAGTAGGGGGAGGAGGAATGAGCACATCATCTACAGCTTTTGCAATTCCTTCTGATTTCTATAGTAAATGATAGTAAAATGTATTATTACAATAATGTCTATTACAATACCTGTCTTAAATGTACATTTTGGTCCTTTAATGCAATTATCTTGTGCTTCAAATCATTTACAAACCTTTAATAAAATTAATAAAGTCTACTACAAAACAGTCTTAGTAACTTACATCACAAGATCACGGCATTTCTGATGATATGTGGGATGACGTACGCTAAACTTCAGTAAGAGAGTGTCTTTGACTAGAAATCCTTCATTTTCCTGTAATGAAGCAATTAAGTAATTCAATTATTATTCTTGATACTGTCCCTTTTTATACAAAATATGACAATATTCTTACTAGTTTTGTGAGGTCATAGAACTTTTTGTAGCCCCAAAGATCACCAACTGTAAACTCACAGCCTAAAAATGAAAGGGAAAGTTAATTTTATGCACATATGATATTCTCTCTCTCTCTCTCTCTTACACACACACACACACACACACACACACACATATGCACTCTCTCATAGTAATTTACTGTAATTCCTTTTAAAGTTACGAGAAGACACTGAATTATTAACAACATTTTTGTATTTTCCTGCACCATACACCATTTCAACACAATAATCATACCTAGTAGAGAAAGAAAGGATTAATGAACTTAAAAACAAATAGTTACTTCAAAACTTACGTAGCAGTCTGACTGTAACCAGCATACAACTCCACAAAAACAGAGAGAAAACGACCAGTGAATTGACCAGTACCATTCTGTAGAATGAAGAAAGAGTTACTAGTATAACTAATTGTGTGCCATTAATGTTACTTTAGAATTTGGAAAAAAAATTATAGGAACTTAAGTCAATGATGTCAGGGTTTTGCATTATTTGTGCTTACCGGATGAACTTTGAGCCGCCAGGAAAGACCACAAAAGTTGAGGGGAGAGCTGTAAATTTCTTCACCTTTTTGCTGCAACTCACTGTGTAAAAAAGACAGTTTGAATTCAAAAATTTAAATTCAAAAGCTAACATACTGGAAATTTGTGATCTCCAAATAAGCTGACTCATGGGGTGGTACAACTTCACTGCAAGAGAGAAAGAAAGAATTTAAAAAAGAACAAAGCAACAATTCTACTAAATTTTAGCAAATCTGAAGAGATAACTTACTTAACAAAACTTCCAATATCTGGAAGAGCTTCAAGTTCAGCACGTCTATTTTCTTGAAGCTGTGTTAAAAAATTTAAATAATAGACTTCAATGAATCATTGTGTTTCTCTTACTTTCAAAACATTCTGGACCAATCTCTCCCTGATATCATTTCCATGAGTAACAAATGCTGATCTAGAGCCAGTCATCTGAATATTTGGAGAAGGCACCATTAAAAATTTGATATGAATTTCAGTCACAATTTTTTACCTTGCCTTCCAATTCTCGACACAATTTCCCAACTTCAGAAGCTTGCCGTTTGAGGTATTGCTTTGTATCTATAGCAACAGTAACAATCAAATAAGAACAACAATTACACACACAGACCTATTAATTTTTGCAGTTTCATTCTCATCTGCTCATCCAATCTTCCGTAAATATCACCAATGGCTTTCTCAATTTCTTGTTGTGATTTTCCTTTGTCTACTTTGACTCCCTCCATTTTCATGTCCACTTGTTCTACGAGAGAGACAATGTCTCTCCATCTCTCCTTGAGTTTGGTGTGCTATAATAATAATAATAATAAATTGTCATTATAGTAATTGTTAATGTAATAGTATTATAACAAATCTTCACCTCTTCTGCTAGTATCTGCTTTTGTTGTTGATATAATTCATCCAATGGTTTTACTTCATGACCTTGATTTTGTTGATGCTATGGTGAGTGAGTAAGTGAGAGAGAGAGAGAGAGAGAGAGAGAGAGAGATAAAGGTTACAAATAAAATCAAACATAATCTTACTTGACCCCAAAGGGCACAAGCTGTACAGATACAGGCAGAACATGTCACACAATAAACGGACAATTTTTCATTTGGATGATGACTACAGCTGTAATAAAAAAGACACAATAAAGTGGGAGGTATAGTCAGAACTAATTCTTACAAATCCTTGTCTTTGCTTCTTGATTTGTATGAGGGATCATCATAAAAGAGCTAAAGAAAATAATAATAAAAGTCAGCTGTAGTTAGTTTGAAGTGGCAATTAAGTGCAGAGTATGTGGTTAGTAACAAAGAAAACTTTAAGACAATATTATAAACAATCATATTTGAGGCCAAGACAACAAAAATAGAGAAAGGTACTGATTGTTTTAAAGATACTATATATCATATCATGTCTATCCAAATACCATCAAAATACCAATATACAGATTAAATTACATAATTCAATAACTAGTAATATTTTAAAAATTATATAAATTTCTATTAATTATCTCTCCCACATATAACACATCTCCTTATATGGTCAATGAATTATAAATATGTTCGACTAATTCAATGTTTTTATTGAAAGACAATACTTCAATTATATCAGCTCAAGAAAGAGACAATAATGAGTGACAAAAATCTTGTAAGAATTCTCTAGTGAAATGCCATTATCAAATAGATTTCCTGGTAAAGATAGGTTATACTACTGTTTCGTATGTGCATAGTTAGCTCTATATTTTAAAAGGTAGTGTTTGGAGTACTACAAATGGTTCGTTGTACTTCAAAGGACAATTAATGCATTTTAAGATTCAAAGTTTATTGTTAATTTCTCACTAAAGTACAATCTAATACTACTTTTGATGTTGGTCTTTGAAAATAAATTAATTAATTAACTAACTTACATTGACAATTTCTTGAACAGACAATGCAGGTATTAGATCACTGTCAGACAATTTTGCTCTGAAAGAAACAAACACAAAACAATCAATTAATGCAGTAAGTAGCTAGCTATAACTAAAAATTTAGATAGTGTCTCCTACATTGTATACAATTAGTATGCTACAGATCACTACAGTCAGTCCTTAGATTTAAAGATTTAGAATCTAGGGTTTAGTAATAATGTCCCATTAAAGTAAGGCAGTTGTTTACAGTACTAGAGAGCTATAACCAATGTTGTACTTACCGGCAATGTGGACAGTCTGATTTAGAAGCCATTCTCATCCATTTCTATAAAACAATTGTCAATAATGATGATAGTGATATTAAAATAGTTTGTTACCTTAATGCATTGATAGCAACTGATCTTTGAACAATGAGCACACATACATGCATCTTTAAGTCTGTCCATACATATGTAACACTTTAAAATGTCTGCTATTCCCTGGAAGTAGAGAGAGAGAGAGAGAGAGAGAGAGAGAGAACAAGGCATTCTAAAGACAGTGATTAAACATCAACGTAGCAAAAATTGAGTACACTCTATACAAACTGTAACTAGAACAGTGTAATATTTAACAACACATATACTACTAAGCTGTGGAGGAGGTCAATAGCGACATTCTCTGGGAGCCACAGCCCAAGGGTGTAACACTATAAATCTCAAAACTCTGTCTGGGACACCATACGGTTCATTGTAAAAAGATGTACATACTTAACATACCAGTGACAGATTATATAGAATGACATCATCACAAAAGCACATTACTGAGTAATTAAGCCTACACGCTGTTACTATATATTAGTGATTTCATTTAAAGTATAAAAAAAATATTTTAAGAATCCTTCTTCTCATTATTATAAGATGTGTATTGACATTTTTGTACAGCTGCTCCAAACAGATTATCATTCTTTTACAATGTTACGACAAAATTTACTGATACTGTATTGAGTAATGGTAGAGCTATTGCATTGCAACATCTGTTCACTCCCTCACAAAGAATGTATTGTGTATATAATCGATATACTGATACAATATTAGACAAGTCACTGATTATTTGATATGGATGCGTTACAATTGAAATATCATAACTACAAAACATTCTTATCCAAAGTGGCGCTATTAAGTGAAACAAGTTGACATACTTTGCAGCTGGTATTTTATTAACAAACAAACTTAATAAATTTAAGTTCTCTCCTTGAAATTAGTCTAAGCATGTTTCAATTCAAAGAACGCAGAATAGTAGGTTAGAAAATTGACTCTATTTAAGTCTAATAAACTACAAATAAACGACATCTTTAACTCAAGTGGTGTCATTTGTTGCTAGGCAACAAGTAGCTGAAAATTGACCGTATATAATGTTATCATAACAAACCGATAAGATTAAGTCACCCTGTTGTAATGTAAGCTATAGCTTCTTCAATAGGCTCATAACAAGTCACTATTATATTCACAGTACCTCTCCCACAAGTGCTCGACAAATGTGTTAACGAACCCGTCGAATATAAATAGATAACTTGATATTGTTGGAGATATACAACTAAATTTATGGTACTGCGTAGGAGATAATGGTGCCCTCTCCTCTAAAAAGACGGAGGATGCTTTATTGTTGTGATCTCAGGTATACATTAATTACTCTTTATTTAAACAGTTGATCCATCTCAAAGACAATCCATTACCCTCCTACACTGCATTCAATAAAATAGATGATGCATGAGTTTGACAACAACACCCACGAGACGATTTCCTCTTTGGCAGGTGTTCAATATATATTTAAAACATCGGTTCAATTCAATATCGCTTAGTCAATGTCAATATCATCACATCTCCGAACAAAAAATTAATATTAAGTAACCAATGTAATATGACCAGCTAATTTGAGATATCAAATCTCATCGTCTCTGTTAATCACAGTCATCCAATGGTCATTGGTCTTTCCCTTGCTTGCCCTTTGGTAATATCATTAATCGACCATGAAATTAGTAGTCTGGAGTGAAGTCAATAATTGATATAATACTTAGATGTATTGTAAAGCATAAAACAATCAATAGCTCGTTCAATAGGAATTTTAATTGGCTACAAATTTTGAATACTTTGGATATCATTTGTCACGTAGTCATGAATTAAACAAGCATAATATGGTCAATGACTCTCATTAACTGCTCAATTAATTAGTGTTAGAGTTGTAAAGATCAATGCCTACTACAAATAAAGCCCAAGGAATCTTGTCACTGAACAGGTTTTGGAAACTAGTTTAACCACCTACTATATAAGCTACATAGGATTTCATAAAATCAAAGACTTCAGAGGAACAGCTTGTTCCCCAAAAAGGATATTATTAATTGACCACATTAAGAATATATTGGACAAAATTCGATACATGTAGATAAGACTCTCGCTAAATTCAAGATAACTGTCATATTTAGGACACTTGTTCTAGTTCCTTACTAATACTTTAAATTTATATAATGACATAACATCCGGTATAGAAGGTTACAACATTGAAGTAATTTAACCTTTCAGACAAAACTATGCATAGCTTTGATTAGTGGTTATCCAGGGGAGTTAATGCTAAGGGATTTGATGTCACCAGGCCTTAGACATTACAAATGTGAAAGGGTTATGTACACACATAGACTAAACTCACACAACCCCAGTACCAGCAATATTCATAAACTTATGATCTTTAAATATAAATGCACAAAGCAATGATACCATTGAAACACTAAAGCCATTGAACTATTGTTTCAATAGTCACCTGACCTTATTCTGCATGTTCAGCTTCCTTAGCGCAATCTTATTATGCTATTGTTAGCACATAATTCTCACGGTGTTTTTTGGATGAGACAATAGGCTATGTACCCCTCCACATGGAGTTAGACTACTCCCTGCATACCACAACTATACAGGCAAGTCATACTACCAATATGAATAGTGTATTAAATAGTACACATACAAATGCCATATAGAGTCATATAAATGTTAATATAATGAGCATCTAAATAATATTAACCAGTATTAGTAACAGAATAGTAGGTAATGGGGCTTGTCCGTGAACAAGTTACAAGTTATAATGACCTAGCATTGTTTTACATTTTGCTGACACGCTCTATACGTTTCAAAAGTTGATAAGATGCACATATAAAACACAAGAATAAGTGATGTTGTATTTTGTGATGTACCTACATTTCTACTCTCTCAAAAACAAAGAGTTCTATATCATTGTGTGGTCTATTGTATGCTATAGTTACTTTGATCTAACCAAATCAAACAATCTATTGTGTTTTCATGTAGCTAGGCATGTAACACTTAAAAATCAAATTTTAAATTCAAGATCCAAAATTTTAAATTCAAGATAAAAATGTTCTATCTTAGATACTAGATTTATTTGTTTGATGGACAGGACATAACCACAAGTTTGCTAGATATTCCAAGATTGAGTAGTGAGTGCTCGAGACAAAACAAAAATGCTATGAACTCATCTGAGACAAAAACACACAGAGTACAGGATATGCTAATCATAGCTTTATATTGACAACGAATACCATCAGCTGAAAATTAGTCAGCCTGTTAGGAATCGTCAAACTTCCAAACCGTGAATACGATTATCTCAAATTAAACGCATAAAGATCTAAACTTAATTATATAAATTTCTTTAATGACATGGACAAAGTTATAATTTTTAAAACACAAATACTAAAAGACAAATTCCTAGACTACAGACTAACATATTGTATTTTAACAAAATATCTTTGCAGCATACTTCTACAGGCTGCAAAAGTTACACAATAACTTACTTCTCAATGTCCGTCAAATATATTACAAGTATGGCTGGCAATAGTAACAATTGACAAGAATTTTAACCATGTGTGGGTATAGTATTGTATGACAATATTACCATATTACTATTACTTAGTTTAAGGTTTATGAATTAACTAGTACATTGTAGAGAAACTATTCATTAAAAGTTGTGTGCAATGATGTCATAGTACACTAATGGTATTATTTGATGCAGTATTGTAATGAGATGTGGTGTATGGAGAGTGGACTATTTACTATATGCTTAGAATTAATTTTTTTTGAGAAAATAAATTATATATATTAAAAATAACAGCAATACTGTAAAAGAAAAACTGTAACTGTAGAGGTATAGAAGATGACATTCCATTTAAATTAAAAACTCCATCAAGAAGTGACACGACAACAATTTTCATACTTCAACTAAATATGGTCAAGAGAGAAATACAACTCCAAATTGACCACATGTATGCACACACAGAGTTTAATGCACTCTTACATGTGCAACTGCAATAATTTAATGATTACGCTACCAAAAACTATCCAATGTGATTGTTGCTTGATATGTTCAGTTGACTATCATTTAGAAAACAGTCAATGATATGTTGAGGAGATGATGTCTATGGCAACACACATATCGCTTTTCTTAATTAATCCAAACTTGATAATCAAAGAAGCTGAGGGGAATATGAACTTGGCAAACAAGATGTATTCTTGCACTGGTGCCAAGAGATCACAGCGAATAAGCAGTAATGTAGTTATGATATGGTAGAGGTTATGTAACATTAAAACAATTAGCAAAAATAATCATATTAAATTTAAATTTTATTTAATATCATATAATATTAAAGAAATGTATTATAAATATTGACAAAAAAGAGATTGTAAGACTCACCTCATAGCTGCTCTGGCTCCCAACGCCTTGAAAACAGTCATTTGAGCTCATGTTAGTAATTTTTAAACTTCAAGTAAGCGATTTATACAGTTGACATCAGATCAACAAGTTAAGTAGACCGTCAAAACAATGTGTACTACAGTTCTGACAGTCTGCCTGCCACTGTCAGATGTAGTGTTGAGCTCTCTA
The DNA here is from genome assembly GCA_963965975.1 of Xestospongia bergquistia. Classification (NCBI taxonomy): domain Eukaryota; kingdom Metazoa; phylum Porifera; class Demospongiae; order Haplosclerida; family Petrosiidae; genus Xestospongia; species Xestospongia bergquistia. The sequence continues at coordinate 1,437,804 of OZ014417.1, forward strand.
GACCAGATATGGCTGTTGTGGTTGTTAGTTCGTCTTTTTTGCTTTGAATGTAACGCGGGGGAGTTGTTGATCGCCACAAAGCCATGAATGATATTACTGTGTAGTACCATACCAAGAAAGCTAAAAAATTTAATTACAGTAAGCTACAGGAACTCCCCCTCTTTCAAGAAAAGATGGCGGACAATAAACCATCACTTCCCGCCTCTATTGAACCTCCATCTCTTGTTACAACGAGTGAATCTTCCTCTAAAAATGACAAACAAAGTGTGTTGGTAGCACCAAACAAACGAAAAGGAGAGACAGAATCAAGTGCTTCAGGTTCCAACACCCCAAACCCACCTGCTCTTACCACAATAAAACCAGTGGGTTCAGTTGGTAATAATATCAATCCTCCTGGTAAGAATAATATGTCATCTTCACATCAGATATATGAAAATGTTATAGTGTCATTAATGACACCAGCTGGGTATGAATTTAAACTCAAAGTTAATAGATCACATTAACTACCGTCTTCTTTTCACATGGAATATAACTAGGTTGTCTTAAAGTTCTAGATACTATAGTGGTAGTTGATACTTTTCAGATCATTTTTCGCTTTCTTTATAATAAATTTGATTTGTTTAGCAGCTGATAATAAGACATTAATACATGTCACAGTATGTGTGTATGTGTGTGTAGTGTAAGGGTTAAAAAAAGATTAAATGATGATGTAATGGTGTTTATGTTTTAAATGATGACAACAAATTTTGGTCATTATTTAGAATTTTTTATTGTTGTTTTATATTTTATAGCCTCCAAGAAACCAGCATTAGAGCAAAGATATGATGAATTTTTAAAGATGATCACAGAGATAGGCAAAGATGTCAAACCAGCTTACACAAATAGCAAAATTCATGCAGACCGTCTCAAAAGAAGTAAGATATCGCTGGTAGAAGGAGGTATGGTTCCTTCTGGTAGAGATTACAGCACCAAACCACAATGGTTGTATTGCAACAGGTGTTTGTGTCTTTGAAGTATCAAATTATAGGAATATAAATAAAGTGATAGTACTCTACTACACTGATTAAACAACTCTAACAGTTCTTTTGAGATATAATCTGTATATAGATAACACTGGGCATTGTGTCAAGTGGGATACAATGCTGTAATATCATTTTACCAAGTGGTTCATTAAAGTTCACTCACCACTCGTTCACATTTTAAAAGTCTACACTCTTAATAGTCACTATACTAGTTTGATGAACTATCCTTCTTTAACTTTATGTAAGATTGATTTCATCACAATTATCCTAATGGATTACTATAAAATTTGATGATACTTTAATTTTGGGTACTTGAAACAGTCCTTAGGATAAAGATGTCCAGTCTTCAATACAGTAATATGCTGAAATAGCAGTATGAGACTAGAACAATTGTCCTTAGCATAGAGTGGCCACTTATAAGGAAGGCTATGTTAATAAACTGTCTTTTCTCTCTCTCTTGTAGATATCACAACTGCACGAGGGATTTTAAGAGAGTGCTTAGGAGAGTTAGACCGACTAAGTAGACAAGATAGTCAGCAAACAAATGTAACAGATACTGGTCCTCATGTTCAAACTTAAAATCTCCTTCTATTGTATAAATTTGTTTAACGTAACAACTTAATAAAAATCATTATATAATAATTCCATTCAATATATTTATATTAACAAGAACTATTATTGTCGATAATGAAATTAAACTTTAATAGACAATGGAAAATGAATTATGAGAGATTTTTAACATCAATTTTTTGTCGTACTTCGCTCAACAGACTAAGTACAGATTTATCAAATGAAGTTGGGATTACAAACCTGGTCTTGTTTGGTAAGAAGTTGTGTCAATGTTTGAATAAAACAATAAATGAAAATGTTTGGAGGACATATTCAGACAACAGTATAGTTATAATGTTATGTTATTTAATGTGTATTCAGCTGGAAAGGATGGTGAGTGTATGATAAAAAGAAATTTGTTCATTTTACCATGAACTAAAATTGCCATATTGTTTAGACTTTAATATTGATTTTGTTGCTGTGCTGGAAATAGGTTGGGAATGAGTCCGTTTACTCGAACTGGTCTCAGGATCTTCAGATGATGTAGCAGCTGCCACAGAGCTTGTCCCTTTTGATCTTAATTTCGAAAATTGAAATGATTCTTAATTCAGACATGTAATAATAAATCTTACCCAGCAATTTGTGTAGAATCAGTACTTTTTGAACTTGACGAAGAGGAGATAGCTTGAGGTTGTATATACTTACCAATACCAGGGCGGTAGGTTATCAGAGAGTCATCCTAAGAGAGAGAGAGAGAGTAACAATATTATATATACTGTTAACTCACTTTCTTTTTACTGTCAGTTTGAGATGCCTCCATTTCAAGTTCCTTCTCATCTTCTTCTTTCAACTACATTATGTCAGTGACAATATTATTGACACATGTACATACTACTTACTAACCAGTTGATCAACCTCTTCATATGGATCTACAAACACTGATGTACCAATAATTTTGATCTCTTCCTAACATAGTAATAAATGTATATGAGAGGAGAGAGAGAGAGAGAGAGAGAGAGAGAGAGTAATGAAGGAGGACAAGAGAGTGGGATGGAGAGAGGAAGATCAGAAGGAAGGTAGGAGAAAAGGAGGAGAGAGGGAGGGAATAAGGTAGAAAGGTGAGAGGAAGAGGGATTATCTACTAACCATGGGTCTGTCTTTATCATCAGTTAATACTCTCTCCATTTTATGTAGAACATCCATTCCGCCAACTAACCTACATTATAATACAAGAGATAGGTAATGATACTTTAGTACAAGTTAGTGTACCTTCCAAATATGGAATGTTTCGGTTCAAATGAGGACAAGATTTAAAGGTAATAAAACTAAATAATCAACAAAACATTAGACCAGTACAATATCAGTCCCTTACAATTGAGAACCATTAGTATTAGGACCACTGTTGGCCATACTTAATAGACCACGTTCTGGAAAGAGAAAAATGATGACAGGCTTTGTCATTTATCATAGCAATACTTCTTACCTGAATGACTTAACTGAGGTTTAAATTCATCATCAAATGGTTTGCCCCAGGCCGACTCACCTCCTTTTCCAGTACCTGTAGGATCACCACCTTGGATCTAGAGATAAAGAGAGAGGATTACAATGAAATCCCTTCACAAAACTTACCATAAAATGTCGGATAGAGCGATGAAATACTAAAAGGACAAAGAAAGGAATATTAGTCAGATAAGTAAATTTAATTACTTGTATCATTATAGTAATTTTTTTTGCACAAGAGAATAAAGTTCTCACATGCTTTCGGTACCTAAAAATAACATTGTTATTTTTGATGTGTCATTTATTAGCAACAAACCAAGTCACATTGTAACTCTAAATTAAGATCACCCATATTGGTATGGACCCTGACATATCCTAAGACAATAAGACAAATGGATTAACAGAAAAGACAGACAAATTATAATAATGGATCCACAAATAACTCAGTGAGGTAGTATAGTTTATTAACCTTTCTTTTTAACTCGTTTATATCTAATCACGTCAAGGTCCAGTATATCTAAGAGAGACACACTCACACATATAGTGTATTACTTGTTCTATTTACCAGCTTCGTTCTCTGTTACTGGAGCAGATATCGTTGATGTAAAAGACTGTGCTACAGCTCCTGTTGAATAATGAGCCTGGAGATAGGGTTACCATAGCGACGGTTGTCATAGTAACAAGGTAGTTAATTAACAATATCTTACAGCATTTCTTACAGTTAGTTTGGTCTTGGTTTTTTCTTTTTTCTCCTAGATAAATGGACAAATAAAATGATTAATGGATAGATGGTTTCTCGTAATGGACACAACAAATATCTTACAGGAGCTTTATATTCTTCATAAAGTCCCTCTAAAGCGGCTCTAGCCTCAGGATTAATGACTCGTAAACAATATGTTGGATCTGTTCTTGCTCTTTCTAGTTCTATAAAATTAAAATAAACAATATCATTATAATAATAAAACACAGATATAACAATGATGTGACCAACTCTGACTAAAGATATCTTATTATACAAAATATTGAACATATAAACAATTACTACACAATACAATAAGAAGTCTACAAAATTTGTTATGAAGGTATTTGCTTCCTACAAGCAAATTTAGTAAACATACTGTTTAATATGACCATGTAGTAAATATTTCTATGTAAGTTTGTTTTAAATATTTTACATGATAAGATCCTTTTTATTAGACTCAGTCACTATATTATAATATAGTACAATGTCCATACAATACAATACATATACATATACATATACATATACATACAATACATATACATATACATACAATACATATACATATAATATAATCAATTACTAAGGGTTAAAAATAACTACATATTACCTCTCCTGTTAAAGGATTATGACCATACTTCTTTAGATAAGGTACAATGTTCCTAGTAATACATCAAATATGAAATAAGTCCATTGATCCATCCCCTTCACTGTATTTCCCACATCTTTCTACCCATCCATCCATCTATTCATCCATCTCATAACTACTTACATCAGATCAAACACTACTCCATCAGATGTACACAAAGGATGTTCAAATGGCTGAAGAGATAAACTAGACAAACAATATTATCACGTCAGTTGTATTATATGTACTTACCTACAACAATTAAATGGAAGTCGTTTGAATTCTGATCTTCCACCCTTAGCTGCAGCCACTGCCTTCTTTCCACCATATATTGTGGACCATTCTGTACAAGTGAGGTATCTGATTGAAAGAGAGAGAAATGGAATTTAAAATAGGAACATAATTTAACTATTTTCAGATCTACTATTTATCTTTGTATTAAACTTACAATTTGTCTTTCTGGTGCTGTTTTTTACCCATATTGACAGTTGAAAACGGGTTAAAAATTAAAGACCCGCCTACTTTAATGGAGATGACCAAACCCACAGAGGTATTTGATAGTTACTGGATTTATGTCAATGGTCCAGCTCACTACAATGCCAAAGGACCAACATTAGGCAAATGGTTGATCTTCAAACACATCTCTTGTATTGATCAGGTCTGGGGGACAATAAGTCAGGCTGTGGTATCTGGTGAACTGGGAGCTACTGCCGCTAAAGTCTCAACAATGAAAGTCAACCCAAATTCTTCAGACCCAAACATTAAAGTGATATGTGTGTATACTACAGCAGAAGATAGAAATGAGGTTGGTATGAAGTTAATTCCTTATGTACGTCAGACAATACGATGATGCAGAGACTTACGCTGGGAGGTATGCTTGTCATGGTGATGGTAAAGTAACATCGAGGACACTGGAATGGAATAAAGGTAATCCAAAATTTAAAGACTAATTGTATTGTTCTCTGAAGATCAAAGCTTAATGAATATAATAATGACAGTATAAACACATTTAATGACCACAAATCAATAAAATTGTTGTAGCAAAGTGTATCTGGAAACTTCATTGATTTATTATCTATTCATTGTCACAAGTTATATAACTATTAATAATACTCTTAATTAGTAGGTGGAGCTCTGATTAATTATTATTATCCTATACACCATGTGTGGTCCTCACTGAATATGTCATCTAACACAAAACCTAAACTATGTTATCTTGTAAGTAGCTGTAAGAAGACGTGTTAACTCAACTGTATTAACTGATCATCTCAATAATCATTGTCCCTTAAAACTAGATACTTTCCAGTGTTCTCTATGTCATCATGTGACTAATACTGATTGTATCATTATGACTTATCATATTTATTCTCATTACACTGGTGACAAATCCTACCACTGTCTAGACTGTATTGGTTCATTTAGTCTAGAAGATAACCTTAAGACATGTTGTGTGTGTCATCAAGTCAAGACGTCTGACAGTATCAACCAGTTGAGTACAACATCGTTTGGCCAAATCTGATTCCATTGACCATAAACTGCACTCTTGTATCAAAAATACCTAACATTATCTTTACTTTAAATGTATCATTTAATACAATTCCAATTAAAACTGTTTTATTGCCAAACTTTACATTTTTATATTTATCATAAATAAAATTATATATTTGCCATTTAGACATGTCACTACATTACATGTGAATATATTACTAAGAGTCCAATAAAAAAAGGTCTCCAGAGAATCGTTACTATATCATCAGCATGCTACTAGTATATATCATCAAGTAGTAACACTTATAATATAGAGAGGAAGATCTTTGTGTTAAAAGGTGACTGCAATTGTTCACTCTCTCTGATCTGTATGGATCTCATCCAGTTTCTTGATATCTTGTGAGAGTACTGAACTTTGTAAACATACAAGTTAAATAGTTAATAAACATTTTAACAATTAAAAGCCAGAATAAAAGTAATTGTCTAAAAAGAACTTGATTAAAATTAACACTGAAACAGAAATTAAATTTCGAATAGGTAAAGAGTCCAATGAAAGAAGGTCTCCAGAGAACCGTGACTAGCACGCGACTAGCGAGGAACAGCAAACGCGTGACCTGTCATTATGGCGGGAAAATATAGCAGCAGCACGCGTACAGCAAAACGCTTACAAGAATAGGTTTTTAAATTAATTATTAAAAAAAGATTTTTAATTAAATAATTTAGCTTTTTGTTAAAAAAATATTAATGATAATATGATCTAAAGAAATGTTAAAATCAGTAAGACGATTATGCGTAATACAAAAGATTAGTAAAACTTCAGTATGATTGTAGTTACTAAAGATAAAAAATTGAACTAAATTAATTAAATTTTCAAAGTTATATTAAATCTAGAATGTCACTTTTCGAAATTTCAAGTTGGTGATTAGTGATCAACTTAAACTATAACTGAAATTAAGATAATTGACTTGAACAAGTTTTAGTGAAAAATGTTTTTTTGAGAAGTTCAATATAATAAATTAAAAACAATATACTAACAAACTACTTTAAACATGAAAAAATTACAATAAAAAAGAAATAAAAAAATTACAACAAAAAGAAAATAAAGAATAAATTAAAACAAAACAGTTTCAGTAATTGAAAGTCCCCAAGAGTCCAGTCACTCCACAAGTAGAGAACATAGAGAAAGAAAGAGAGAGTTAGTTGTAACAACTGGACTGTTAAAGATGGATGGATGGATGGATAGAGAGATAGCTCACCTTCTTCAACAGTGCTGCTCCTGCAAGGAAAGAAAAAAGTAGTTATGAACTGAACTGGTGGAGACAATGAATGGATAGAGAATGAAGAGAGACAGAGGAAGTGAAAAGGGGCCATCAACACACACACACACAGCGCACACACACGCACCCTAGAAGATCAGAGCTCCTCCCCGCCACCTGGCGGCCTTGGATATTAAAAAAAAATTTTTTTAGGCCGCCAGGCGGCAGGGAGGAGATGATTAATAGAGATTGTATGAGTGTGTGTATAGTGTATGGGCTGAATGGCCCAAAATAAAATTAAAAAAAAATAAAAGAAGAGGAAAGAAGGCTTGAAGGAAGACAGAAGAGACCAGGCAGGAGAGCGACTCATCTTTTACATCCAGAGAACATCAGAATAGTCACGAGAACACCAGAGAAGAACAGTCAAGAACATCAGAGAACACCAGAGGAGAACAGTCAAAAACATCAGAGAAAAACAGTCAAGAACATCAGAGAACACTAGAGAAGAACAGTCAAGAACATCAGAGAACACCAGAAAAGAACAGTCGAGTCCTGTAGAAACGAAGACAGAGGAAAATTTTATTTAAAAATTCAAAAAATCAATTGACAAAAATTAAAAATAAAATAAATGAAAAGTTTAAAAACAAAAAAGAAAAAACAGATAAAGATGACATAACTAAAATAAAAAAGATGATCCAGCGATGAGAGGTTATCCAACGATGAGGCGAGTTGATCCAACGAAGTACGAGATGATCCATCGATGAGGTGAATCCTAGAGAACGTAGACGAAGAAAGAGAGAGTTATTTGTAACAACTGCAGAATAGATGTGAGATGGATGGATGGAGAGATAACTCACCTTATAATTAAAGTATGCAAAATGGAGCAGTTATATGCTATCAAGAAATCTCGTCATGCTTCAATTTGACAATCACTCGACACAAACTCATGACAAATTTGGCGGGAAATAACTACACGCGTGACCAACATTAATTGATTTTTTAATTGATTTGATTAACAACTAATTAAAATCTTCAAATTAATTATACAAGTATTTTTAACATTCTACAAGTTATTAGTAGAAAGAAATATAGCAATGTCTATATACAATAAAAGGTATAATATATTTCTGAAATATAGCAATGTCTATATACAATAAAAGGTATAATATATTTCTATCTGAAACTTCCAAACTAGACAGTAGTGGTCTCATCAGTTTGTCAATATGTGTGTACATGTGTGTATGTTATGAATTAGTGAAACTAGTGTATGTATGATGGAGACAGATATCATAGTGTAGCCCGCTAACAAAATGAACCCGGATCTGTTAGTGCTAGCTTTGAGAAAATTCTGTATTTTAAATATATCAACCTAAGCTCTGAATTTCTTACATTTCTAGTTAGAGATCATGTTTTATCTCATAAAATCATAACTCTAGATTTTCAAAGCATTACATGTTTCTATCACTTCTAAAGTACTTGACATGAGATTTCTTGGTCATTTCCATTAATGGCATCCTATAGCTTACACCCCAAGTAAGGTTTCATGTCCTCCAGCAACTGCGATGCTTCAAAATCTCATGATAACTATTACTTACAAGTCTTCTTTACTTAACACGAACAAGACAATATGATGACCTCTAACATAGCAGCTAGCTAAAATGGGCATCTCTCTCACAATGTTGTCAGATAGTATGATTCTTCAAGTGACTAGCCATATGATTTAATGATCTAGACTAAGAGTATGTAAAGAAAGACAGCAAGACAGCTTTCTAGTGCCACTGTCCAGCTAACAAGGATGGATGCTGATGATAGACATAAGAGCCTTTTACAACTACATCATCAACTAAGCAATAGTGGTCATCAAATTGATGTTGCTAACTTGCTCCAATTGCTTGAGCTGCAACAACTTCGTCAAGGTGACGAATTTGCTTGCTACTTGAACGATGAAAAGGTTCCTAGGTTGATGTGTGTTCAATTCCACCCGGAAAAGTCTCAACTCTACCTGCAGCCGGTACCTCCCAGCAATCCCAGCTTTATGAATAATAACAATTTTAATAATTCCACTGACCACAACTGTCATGGAAGTTTCTCGTTGGATCTTGCCAGTGTTCAGGTACAAAAATAAAAACTTTGTTTTTTATATGAAAGTCTTTTAAATTGATCTACTGTTATTATTATCCATTATTAATTGTTTTAACGAGGTAGAGATCATCTTTTTAAGTTGTAAGTCCAAAATGTAATTCGTTTGTGTCTTGTAGATGGTTGGAATGGGCAAGAGAGTGAAAGAGGAGACTAAAATTAGGAATGTATTACAAATCACACAACCAGTGAGTTAGTGGTACTGGTATACATGCTCCATGTGATAATTACATAGTAAGAAGTAAGAATAAAAGTATTAATGACTTATGATTAAAAGTAATTGATCACAATAAGACTGCTTACAATTTAAAATGAAATGACTTTTTGTGGTTAATAACCAACTCTCTTTTCAAATATTGTTATGAAAAGGTGTTATTTGATGTCCTTTAACAAGCTCCTTAATTGGAATATTGTCAGCATTACTGTCATTTATCAGCCATTGTTATTGTTAAATTTTCACATGATTTGTTAACAGTTAATGATAAGTCTTCATAGTAAAAAACTGTGACAAATCTACTGAGAACTCATTATAGCTTTGCATTGTAGATTAGTGGAGATCACTGTCTCAGTATTTATTATGGGAACTGGCCTTGGAAAGAGCTCCAGTTAGTTGCAAGAGACCCAGCTGTTGTGGGAGTTTGGCATCTCTGGTTGGATAAGTTTATCATGCATCAACGTAATACGCAAAATACAACCATGAGTAAACTTGATCAGTGGTTGTTAGCAAAATATATGGAGTTAAAAACTCAACAGAAAGGTTCTGTCCATGCTGTATTTGCTGTGAGAAGTTTTACAGGATTCAGACTGTGGAAAGCAAGCAGGGTTAGTTAGTAAAAAACAATACACACAGTTTTTCTCATATAATAGTTAGTTAGTTATTAATAATTATTAATTGTACATATTTTGTTGATAAATCTATCATCCATTCTGTTGACTAAAACTGTGATACCCTTAACACATTTGTATCTGTAATTCACTACTTGTTTGATGTCCTTGTAGATTCTTAATTCACTGTTGAAGTCAGATGAAGAGCTCAGTTTATTTGTAGAACAATACCTCTGGGAGCTACCATTCTGCATCTACCAAGCATTATACTATAGTTACATAATCACAGAGAGGCCAGATATACAACATTTGTATAACCAAAATGCTAGATCATCACTTGATGGGCCTCCTACAATAATTACAGACCAATGCAACAGTCCAAAGTCAATTAGCTTAAGGAGACGCTCTTCACTGAAAATTTTAAACCTTCGTTCAAGAGCTGAACAACGCCGAAATACAATTTATAGCAGCTGCATCACTAGTTTTACTGACATGAGTATAAATGCATTCACAAACTTTCTTATTTCCTTTCAAGGTTTAAGCTCTTTATCAACTGAAGAAGTGAAGAAGATCATTCTCAATTATGACTTTCAAACTATCAATGACCAAGAAGTATCATATATCTCCTTGAAAGGATTCGCTCACTATCTTCTCTCTCAAGAGCCAGGTTCCTTCTCCCCGCTACAAGACATGACGCAGCCTCTTTCTAACTACTTCATTGCTTCCTCTCACAACACTTACTTAACTGGTCACCAACTACATGGAGAGTCCTCTACATCAATGTATGCTACCGTAAGTTTGTCATCAATTTAGTAGAGATCTCTCTGGTTGAAAACTTTTACAGGTCCTTCAAACTGGATGTCGGTGTGTGGAGTTGGATTGCTGGGATGGTGACGATGATGATCCTATTATCTATCACGGTCACACACTGACTACAAAAATTAAGTTTGAAGTGCGTTTATTTCTTTCGTTGTTCATTGGTTATTGTTTCCATGACAACAAACAACCACAGCTTAACTATAAAGTTGTGTGTGTTGAGAATGTAATTTTAAATCTCTCTATAATGGACGCTTGAACTGTGTTAGTAGTAGAGAAGTGTTCCTCATTACAAATGCTAAATAATACAATAAAAATATTACCAAAGGACTAAGATTAAATAAACATATTTTTACTGGCTACATAGAATAAATGAATGTATTGTGTATACCAGTTAATATTAGATTTTAATCTTCATGTTTAAGTTCATAGTTTAAATACCTTGTGTGAACTTGACCTCATGTCAAAATAATCAAACAGTCATTTGTAATAAGTGATACAATTGCTTAACATGTAAGGATGACTCAGTGCCATTACATTGCAGGCGGTAGCATAAAGAATACTACCATTATGTAATTGTTACTCTCCTTTCTTTAGCATGTTGTTCAAACTATTGCAAAACATGCCTTTGTGGCATCACCTTATCCTTTGGTGCTTTCAATAGAAAACCACTGTAGTATTCCTCAACAGGTAAGTCTTACGTAGTCTCTTTACACAAAACAACATGTAATTGTGTTATGTTCATATATGACTGATTCACTTGTTAATAACCAGAGTGTAAATTAACTTTAATTATCCTTAATAGGCAAAAATGGCCGCCTACATGAAACGAGAATTTGGTGATCTACTTTTAACAGATTTTATTGGTGACAATCATATGCCGAAACAACTACCGTCTCCCGAGGTAGTATATTTGTTGATACTTTTTGTATTTTATTTTTTGTGCTTTAGGATTTAAAATATAAGATTCTAGTTAAAAATAGAAAGCTATCAAATTCCTCTCCATTAGCAACTCAACAGGTAAACAATTTACAGCTGCATAGTTCCATTGATGTCATAATTACATCATAATAGAGTCAACCAAGTCCAGTTATTATCAACCTATCGCCACAATCCCCTCCCTATCTTTCTAAATCTTTGTTCAACTCTTCTCCTAAAATTACAACCCCACCTTCCACATCTCCAATAACTCCCACCAGTGCTACCTCATGTCCAACGTCTGCTAATATATTTGGTTTTTCATTTTCAAATGGAACCACAGAGCCTCAATATATATCGTCTGAAATAATTAGGCAAAAACCTACACCTCTCCGTCAAAATGCTACTAGTGAAGAAAGCAAAATACGGCAGCATTCTCCTCTGCAACAGTGCTACAGTCTACCATCATCACCCACTCTTCCTTATCAACCTATGTCCGTTATTTTTGAGGATGAAAATGTTAAATGTGGTAGTTTAGGTAGAAACGTGGACCAGTTACACCCTATAACAACAAAGCATTCTCACAATTTGCACCGCTCATATTCGGCTTCCCAGTTTGAGTTGAAAACAAATCAGAAGTCTTTACTCTTTGATGAACAAGGAGACCAGCTCTCCTCTGCAAAAGAAGGTCACTCAATCTCTCTTGACACCTTAGGCACCAAAATTATAAGTAAAAAACTACAAGCAGCTGATAATAATAATGAGATGAATAAAGAAGTAATGCTTCCAGAGTCATTCTCAAATTCTAGAAGAGGAGGTGTTTGTAGAGATGGATTGCAAATTGAGATGAGCAGAGAAGAAGACAAAGAAGAAGAGCAACTACCAAAACTGAGAGGCAGAAGAGGTGGCGTGATAAAGGAGACATACCAGCTGCAAAATGATGACCCTGAGGAACAAGATGACAAAGTCTTAAATAACCCAAGGGACCCTTCAAACTTAGAGGAGTCACCTGCACATCATATTATACATACTGAAAATCACGAATCATCCCAAAATCAATGTCGTCCTACAAGTATTGTCATTGTTTCCTCTGATGAATGTGATCTTGCTAGTAGTCTCCCAGAGTCTTTGCTAGCTTCTGCTCTACAAGAAATGAATCAACTAAAGTCAAACAGCAAAAAAGCTATTGTCTCACCGACTCCAAGTTTCTCTAAACACAGTGAAGACCTTTCTTTCGATTCTTCTTCCTATTCTCCTCCTACATCTCCACATATTGTACGCCAAATTCGTAGCACAGCTGATAATGATTCTATCTTACCAATACATACTAGTCCGTCCTTTAATCTTGGCAACCCAAAAAGTCAAGGTCAGTTTGAGCAGTTGTATAATCAACAAGACCGACTAGACGTTTTCAAAAGATTTGAGCCTGCCAATAACGGGCGTTATTTTGAGGACAATGTATTAGATAGTGATATTAGTCAATCTCTTCTTTCATTAATTCTTTCATCTCCAATTGAAAGCAGTCAGGATAGTTTGTCACTCACGAATGTCACCAAACCGGTTCATTCCTTGTCTAATAGAGGTGATATGAAACAGGTTTCACCTTTACCAGTGAGAAAGGATATATTTAATCCTTCTCAATCCAATGATTCCCTGACATCCAATTCAACTTCATTTATAAAGAAGAAAAACGGGAGCAATGGAAAGTCCTTAAAGAAATCATTAAATACTGGATCATCCCTAAAAATGTAAGCATATGATAAAGGTATGCTTTAGTTGTAAAACGATTTAAATCTCTTGTAAATTATTCTCAGTAATTCCCTCCATTTCTAAATTTAAAATTTTTTATGTAACTGACAACATACATATTGCTGTCATTGCCAAAGGTCAAAAGTTATAGAGTGCCAGTAAAGGTGCCATACTTTAATGTGAAATTAAACTATATACACTAGACCCCAAATTTTTAACATTAGAACCAGGATATATTAATTTTACATTAAAGCATTTTAATCATTATGTATTGTTTTATACCCAACTGATATTCTTGTGGTATTATAATATAATTATAGCTTATTCAACATCACCATAGCAACATTATGTCTCCATGACTATTGAACCAAACTATTGTTTAAGACCTGCCAAAAAACATTATAAATTTTAAATAATAATATTTATATTTTTTGTTTGTTTTGTTTTGTTTTAAGGCTAGGACATAATCTTCATCGAAGTAGTCTAGCATTATCTCAGAGTTCAGATCCGCTGCCCTCAAGTGAATATATTGATACAATGGAAGCCTCCTACAGAAAAAATGATATAGCTCAAGAGCTATCAGATTTAGTGCTTTATACGGAGGCCAAAAAGTTCCCTGGATTTAAAGTAAGGACAGAAAGGTTAACTGTCCAATATCTTTTATTCTAATCTCAGGACCCCAAAAAAGTGGCTCTAAAATGCACAGAAATGTACTCTGTAGCTGAACCAGCTGCCAAAAAGACCGTCAAAAAGACACCAATTGAATTACTAGAGTAAGGAGAAGATAGTACTCCAATACCATTACTGTATCCTTGTTCTCCAAAGGTTCACTGATAACAATCTTATGAGGATCTATCCAGCTGCTACACGATTCAATTCATCTAATTTTAATCCGGCTTCATTTTGGATGTATGGTTGTCAAATGGTTGCTTTAAACTACCAAACAAGTGGTCAGTTTCACAATAAATGGAAAATAAGATTATTTCCTTTGTTGTCTACAGATCAATGGATGCAGTATTATTCCACATTCTTTCAACAAAACAGTGGACTAGGATATGTTTTAAAACCACCTGTAAGTTTCTTGATTTTGCTGATGTTGTCCTTTGAGTTAAAATTGTTTAGAATTTGAGGGAGTGGTATGACTCATCAGATACTAAGCAATCACTCACAACAGAGTTAAAAATTATGGTAAAAAAAATGTTAACTTTGAATCATTATCTTTATAAGCAAAATATATTAGACTATTTCAAGTCAACATTACTCACAATCGCCTACATTTTTACCTATATTGGAGATGGAGGTATGACAATATGACTGTAACTAGGACAATGTCATAATTTATATAGATACTGGGAGTACCACGAGATTGCTGTAAACTGAAAACTCAATGTAACACTGTTACTGGCAACTGTGGGCTATGGGATCCTGAAAAGGACAATATATTTGTTGCCAACTTAACATACCCATCATTTGCAGCTGTCAAATTTGCATTAATTGTGGAAAAAGGTAGATCCTGTCTATATGTCCGAGTAGTTACCATGGAATTTTTCTCCTTGTTAGATTCTCAAGCTCTTGTCCAAGTTGTTCTAACAAATGACCTTCGAGTGGGCTATCAACATGTCTACTTTACTGAGAACTCTCTCCTCAGTGGTCATCCTCCATCGAGTATTTTCATCAATGTTCAGGTAGATACCCCTCTATTACAAACTAGTTATTGACCAGCATTTGTCTTCTTTGATACAGAAAAATGTAGTAGGAGATAGCACTAAAGACAGTTACTGGAGTCACAGTAAGATAATGATATAAATGTATATGCTTACATGTTCTTTGCATAAAGCAGATAGTCAAGCAGCTAATGATTGTAATGGTGATACTGGTTCATCTCAATTGGTGATAGTGCCTATATATTACAATGATCTTCCCAACGTTGATCATAATCCTGTATCACTCTTTGCTGATCCCAATACCACATCAAAGTACAAGCTTTTTAATACCGAGTTAACACTCATTTAATTTATTTTCTTCATATACAGTGAGCTGTTAATAGGAGCTTTAGCTCAACTAGACTCTAGCATCAATGAAGCTTGTCCTCAGCTTCAAGACAGAGAAGATGAAGATGAATTGTTGAGATACTTTCAATTTACTTTAGCTCAAGTGAAAGACACTGGTGAGATACGTAAAATTTGCAGTCTCGATCATGGCAGACTGATAATGCCTTTATTTGAATGGAGCTCTAAAAAGCATTGTCTATTAGTCACTTTGAAATCAAATCAAGAAGACAATTCTGTTGTCATAGAGACTGCAACGTGTGACACTAATCCAGTCACTGTTCATCGACAATCATTAAGCACAGGTAATAACAATATAAATTAGCAACATTTATGAGACTATTCTATCGCTATAGGTTATTCAGAGTTAGTTCGTAGACCTTCAACAGTTACCTTAGCTGAAACATCTCTTACAAAGAAAAATTATTTAGACATAGCTGAACTCTCTCTCACTTCATTATCATCTGCAGCCTCAAAACAACGTCGTATAAGTGTGGACATGAAAGTTGAAGTAAATCCTAAACAGCGACAGAAAGCTAGTGTTAAAAGTGTTATATCCCGCACCACTCTATCATCAAGTCACCCACTAGCTACTGTGAGCTATAGGAAGAAGAATGATCCACGTCATTCTTACCAGAGAGCCTACTCTGTGGATTATATACAGTATAAAAGTAGACAACAATCCAGTAGACAGCATCAAATTGAAATAGAAACTACTGAGGACAGTTCCCAGCCTCCACGATCTGCTATAAGGAAACGATCTGAGCGCTCAAAACTTAAACAGTCTGTCACATTTGCTGCTTTTCCAGATATTCAACAACCATCATCTGGGCGCATCAAGTTAACTAAAAAATTCAGAAAATTGTTCAGCCAGAAACAAACACAAACATCATCTTCTCAACAAGACGATGATGACGTGTTCTCAGGAGAAGACAACACAGACAATGATGATGATTTTGTTACTGATTATAGCGATTCTTCTTGTAGTATAAGTGGAGACAATCTTGACACTGTTGATCCTCCATTATTGAATCCTGTAACCAAACCCAGTTCACTGTTTCGTAAAAAGAAAAGAAGACACTCTGCTCCTGTTAAACGCACAGACAGTTACAAACATCCTCGCAAGAAAAATAGTACAGGGATTAATATAAAAAGAGATTCATGTACAAAAATATAATAATAATTAATAGATTGCAGCAAAGTTCATTTATTATCAATTCACGTTTATTTTATAATCACAATATTGTCAAATTAAATATTATTTGTTTTGTTCGTATAAAATATTATGATCAGATCCATCAATAGTATACGGAGGTAAACGGAAACATTCTGAAAATTAATAGGAGAACGCGGTTATCCGTGTATTGATATTCGGCATAGTGTTCAGTTTAAGTTTTGTTTATCTCGCTTTATCTACCATCTATGTATGTCAAACTTACAGAACTTCTGTAGTTTTATTTATAAAAGGAAACTATCAATGTAATGTAATATTTTACACAACATGAAGTAATATATATAGTTGTTGATTGTGTGTGACTGAAAAAAATGTGGACACTTTTATAGTCTTATTCAATGGAAGTTTTACGGTGCTGGATCATTAACATCAATTTGTTTTAATAGAGATATCAATGGCTCACAGTCACTTATGACAGATATGTTGTCATGCATCACCTAGCAACAGACATCATAACTAGTTAATCATACTGGTCAAACTAGTTTTTATTACCTGTCTAATGTGTTCTATTAATTTGTCCAGTTCATCTATTTCAGCATCTGCTTTGGAAAGGTTAGATTTTAACAGTTCAGTCTAAAAGATTTATTAACAATAATGGAGTATATTTTTGTTGGAATAATAGTGACCTTATGAGTTGACTTGGACTGATAGTCCTTTATGTAATTGACTAGTTTTTTGAACTCTGTCTCTCCTTTTTGCAATTCATTAGTAAGACGCTTCACCTACAACAGAATGGACATTAAAAATACATGGAGTGAGAGAGAGAGAGAGAGAGAGAGACAAACCTCTACTTCTAATTCTTTGTTAGCTTCTAAAAGAGTTTGTCGTTCAACTTCAGCAAACTCTGCTGTCTCCAAGTATTCATCATGAGAATGCTATAATAATTATATTTAAATAAAATAAAATATTAACAACAACATTACTCTAAACATATCCAATAGTTGAGCTACTTTTCCATGTAATTCCTGACATTCAACTTTCTGCTCTTTCAACCTGTTATTATTATAATATCTATCGAATATTGCTTAGTACAAAGGGAACTTACAAATTTTGTAATGTTTCTATTTCTTCTAGTAACAATTTCTCTTTTGCCATGCTTACAGCAACAAGTGAAATTTGTCTAGCTAGTTGCTGTTCAAAATCTCTATGCGACAATTCTAGACTGTGATTCATATCACGAAGATGGCTGCATTCCTTGAGGTAAGAAATGTAGACATAATAACATATTAGTCTTGACTTACTTTAATAGAAGAGTCATATGCTGTTTTGAGTAGCACTACCTCTTGTTTCTGTGAAGAGAGAGAGAGAGAAAGAAAAGATGAAAAAGAAAAGAACAATAATATCACATCATGAATTAATTTAATTGAAAATCTGATCATTTGTATAAATATCATGTTTTATTTTACATATAGTTCTAGTAAATTTAGTATTCTACTCTGATAACTTCTATCATTGTTGGAGTATTCCAAATTTTAAATATATCTCTCTCATTTTATTTACTATTCAAACCTTAAAAAACACCTAACCAAGCACCCTCTATACAACCAATACACCTTGTATAGACCAATGACATTATACTATAAACACACTGTTCATATTATTATAGTAAAATTGATATGGCAGCAAGCCAAGAAGGGCTCAGCACTTTCTATTGCCAGCCTCCACAATGAATCCATTAAACTGACCTTTTGAATATAATTAGATTCCCAATTAAAAAGATTGTGCAGCCATGTTTCTAGTAATAATTTGTTATGCTTCTCTTGAGAATTAACTTGATTCTATTAGAAAGTGAGAACAGAGCAATTTGTAATTCAATCCTTTTATTTGTTAATAGGATTAGCTAATGTGTGTGTGTGTGTGTTGTTAATGATATTGATTAGGCATTAATTAAGTACCTGGAGTTTTAAAAGTGTCTCAAGTTTTGTAAAGAGACAATTGAATTGGTCCAATTGCTCTTGCAATATAGCACATTGTTCTAAAGATCTGTGATATAAACCTTTATATTGTAATGTGTCTGATTGAGTAGACTAGGGAGAGGGAGAGAGAGAGAGGGGGGAGAGTTTTCTACCCATAACAAACCAACCAATAACATTTACCTCAAAACTTTTCATAAGTGTAGCCACACGATTACTAATAACAGTTATCTGACCCTCTTTGCTCATTATCTCCTCTCTCTGGTTAGCAACAGTTATCTCTAGACTAGCTATCTGACGTCGAGCAGCATCTAATGAAGATTGTAGAAGTTCATTAGAAATAGTCATTGCCTCTAGTTTCTGCTGAAGGTGAGAAGTTTGAGAACTATCTAATGAACGTACAGACTCGGGACTCAATAGGTCATTACAATTTAGTTCAGGATCAGTCTGTGTACCACGGATCATTGTTGATTGACATGACATTGTTAATTCAGTTTGGGTGGCTATTGAAGTAATGTCAGTTTGTGAGTATTGAGTTATTGTTTTATCAAGGGTGAGTGAGTCATCTGGAACAATTTGAGACACTGGTATAATAGTGTTCATTGTGTCTGTTGATGAAGATGAAAGATGAGTTGATTGGTCTGTGAAAGGTTGGGATATCAATACGTCTGTGAGTCTTGAGATTTCACCATGAGATGTGGGTACTGGAACAGGAAAAACAGGTTGAACTGGTTTGACTTGTGTACCACTGTGAGATGTAAGAGCTAGTGTAGGAGAAACAAATAACACTGATTGATCAGTTTACCAACTACAATGAAACTTCTCGTGAAGGCCACACCATTAAGGATATCCACTTTACAAAGGACATTTCTCATATTAATAATTTAAGTTCACTATTCAATCTCTGTACTCTCTAAAGGACTCTACTCTCTAAAGAAAAGGTCCTATTGTATATCAGTCAACAAATACTCAAGATAGTTAGTAGAAAACTAGTTACTCACTCACACATTACTAGAGGTGTATCTTACAAAGCAATCTTCTTCTACAATAACACTATTTGTATAGTAACACATAAGTTGTACTAATAACATCAAACTATTAACTAAATGTATTAATAACATGCCAAGAACAAGCCTTAATATGTCTACTGACAAATATGACATTAGCTAATGATATCTCACTATAATGGTACTTTGGGGGCTGTCCTTAGCATAGAGATCACCTCAATATACAAAAATATACTAAAAGTTTACTATAATATTAACATGAGACTAGAATAAGTATCTTAAATAATAGAGCATATCCAATAGTTCTGAGTGCCCCCAGGCAATATTCCTCTATTCACCCTGGCTACTTACCTTGTTCTTGAAGTGAGAAGAGAGCTTTGAGTACAATATGGTCAACTAAAAGACTAACATAAGAGCCTTCATCTACTATACCAGTAGAAGGTATTAACTCTGAGAGAACCTGTTTGATAAGAGGACTCAAAATTCCTCTAACTTAACACACAAACCTGGACACTAGGATAACAACCCAGAAATTCTTCTAAATTATTCACTAACTGTTCATACTCTCTTGTCTTCTCTCTTAAATCCTACAGCAAACAGACAAAACGTATATATCATTTCATGAACTATGTACCTGTTACATCAGACAGTTGGCAATCAATATATGTATTGAATGTACTATAGAATGCACTATATGTACTATAATATGTATTATATGTAAGGAAAGCAAGGATGTTGACAGTAATAGCATCGTGTTTGTTGTGTATTGAAACACTATCTGAGAATAACACTGAAACTAAAGATGGATGCTATAGTCTATATATGTAGGATATATCTTTATACTTACATAGTAACTCATAGGATATTAAGTTGTGGCTTAAACAATGTTATATAATATGTAGTAATATGCAGTGTGTATTATGAGCGTATTATATTGTTGTATTGCGTATTAAGAAGACATTATTACATGTATAGTATGTTAAAGTATACGTTACGTATGACATAAAGGTATATATAAATGTGTATTGTTTGTAACTGATGTATGGTAGAAAGGTTAAAGTAAACATCCTTTATACTTACTACATTATAGCTATTGCTAGTAAGGTTTCATTAAGATGTTGCCTTATGTAAAGTGTGTTTGTTTGCTTATCTGAGTGGGTGTTAATGATTTGTTTAACTACATGTTCTATACAAGTCTATATTAGTGTTAATTTAATAAGAAAAGAGTAAGAGTATATGTGTGTGTGGAGAGGGAGAGAGAGGGGGAGAGAGGGAGGAGGAGGAGGAGAGAGAGGGAGAGGGAGGGAGAAAGAGAGAGAGAGAGAGAGAGAGAGAGAGAGAGAGAGAGAGAGAGAGAGAGAGAGAGAGAGAGAGAGAGAGAATTCCCTAATATTTCAATTGTCTCTCAGAGAGAAGATATCTTTAAACTTACATTTATCTCTTTGTTCTTTTCCTGTAACTTTCTTTCATATTCTCTCTTCAATTTCTCATTTTTCATATCACGTGATTTGTCCCCATGAGACTCCACCCACAGGTCTCTTTGAGGGGAGAGACTGGCTCTTTTTATACGTCGATTAGTAACATTGTTGTTCCCAGTTCCTTTAGATTTGTGTTTAGGTGAGTAAAAAACCTCTATTAACAACGATAATGTTGTAATAGATAATTATTAATTAATTGATATACCCTTTGTTTTGATTGGTCAACAGATGGACAGGTGGTTAGACATATGGATGAATGAATGAATTAAAATATTGACAGATGGTAAGACAGAGAGGTATTAATGGATGAATGAATAGATGAGCTAATAAACAGATATATTACCTGGCTCAAGACTAGCTGAACGTACATTGAGACTAGATTCTTGAAGCACTGGTGTTCCAGCCCTCCTTGGGATATAACAAGGTTTATGGCTCATTTTATCACTAGACAAAATAGCCTGGGAATAGCTGTCTACACTCCGTGGTTTTCTCTTATTTGTTGGCAGCTTCTTCTTACAGAGAAAGACAATGTTAGACCAAACTGATTAACAGCTGCAATATTTCCTTACTTGTATCTCTTCTGTTCTTGTTGGGATTCTAGACATCATTCTCTCCACAGACTTAGAGCCAAGCCCAGCTTCCTTTAGATTATCCGTGTGGTCAATACTCGTGGAGCTTCTCTTCAAATTCCCCCGCCATCTATGTAGGCGTAGCGAAGGGGCGTGACTGACTTTAGTGAAGAATACCTATATTTCACCTGTGAGTGGTGTTTTCAACTTGTATAAGTTAAAGTTAGTAGAATATGTTGTTCTATTAGCTCAAACTAAATTTGCTAGCCTACCTGTAAAGTTTGAAGCTATTTTCAATGTAATAATATATATAGAATACATTGTGAACGGTAGCTCCGCCCACTGTATAGCCACTCCTGTACTTTTAATATTAATAGTTATATTTCACTCTACAAGCATTATATCTGCAGTCATGTCAATTTTCGTGACCCGTTATTTAAACCAATGTTTTCAACTAAAACTGCGTCGTATGGTGAACACTAGCCCCTTCCACCATCAAATATTTGAGACAGTCCCTTATCACTATCGACTAACACATGTTGATCTTTTAAAACTAGAAAATTTTATTAAAAAATCATATCGTCTTTTTGTTCTGTGTGGTGCTGGAGTGTCCACTGAGTCTGGAATTAAAGATTACCGATCTGATAAAGTAGGCCTGTTTGCTACAACAGAACAACGTCCCATGAATTACTCAGTATTTTTAGCAAGTGCATCAGCAAGGCAACGATATTGGGCAAGAAATGCAACAGCTTGGCCCATTTTCAAAGGTTTTAAACCGAATGTATCTCACAAGTACCTCGCCACATTAGAGCACATGGGAACTCTTCATTGTCTTGTGACACAAAATGTTGACAACTTACACTACAAAGCTGGTTCTCGTCGTCTTATTGAACTTCATGGTACAGTTTTTAGTGTTATATGTCTACAATGTCATCTTAAGCTACCTCGAGATGAAGTCCAAGATATGATCTTCCAACTCAATCCCGACTGGAGTGCTTTACCTGAAGGCCTTGCTCCTGATGCCGATGTGTTTGTCTCAGAGGATGCTGTTAAGTTGTTTAAGACACCTCATTGTGAACACTGTGGTGGGATTTTGAAACCAGATGTAGTATTTTTTGGCGATTCCATTCCAAGGAAACGAGTCCATGATGTATCTAAATGTGTGTCTGAGTCCGATGCTATGATGATAGTTGGTTCTAGTATTGAAACTTATTCAGCACTTCGTCATGTGAGGCAGGCTAAAGACTTGGGCTTGCCGATATTGATATTAAATATTGGACCTACTAGAGCAGACCTTTTGGCTGATATTGTTATAAGAGCAAGATGTGGGGAAGCATTCTCTGCACTTTTAGAAAGACACAAACGAACTTGAAGTGTTTTATGTTTGAAATTTAAAAGTTATGTTTTAATGTTTGTTAGCAGATTTGAATATTTGAATATTTATCTCTTTTTATTTATTTATTTGGTATTAGATCATCTACATTCACTAACGTTAATTCTGGTTATGTTAAAGTCATTGTCAAAGCTAAGATTACAGAACTCTTTATTTCCTCAACACATTACAAAGAGAACTATCTCAAAAGTTAAACAATCAATTAGACTTCACCACGTCCAAATACTTCCACTTCTAAGTACCCTTCCTGTCTCATCTAACTACCATTCTTTTAGATTGTATGCAACAGTACCTGTAATACCAATGGATCTCTCATCCATTGTTGGTACTCTTGAGGCTATTGCTCCTAGCTCAATGGCAGAAGACTGGGATAATGTTGGATTGTTAGTTGAACCATCTTCCTCTAAATCTATTAAGCATATATTTTTAACGATTGATCTTACAGAGGCCGTATTGAATGAAGTTTTGGAATTAAACAAAATAGGGAATGAGATCGGAATTATAGTAGCATATCATCCTCCCATTTTTAAACCATTAAAGAGGCTGACTCAGTCTTCCGTTAAGGAGAGAATAATTATAAAAGCTATCGAGGCTGGTATAGCTATTTATTCTCCTCACACTGCTCACGATAACCTCTGGGGTGGCGTCAATGATTGGATCTTGAGGGGATTTGATTCTGGAATTATCACTCCTCTCTCAGTGAATCAAAGAAGTGACACATTCCCGTTTCAACTAAGTATATCTGGTATTCCTAATCGTGATGTTTTCACAGATATAACAGATGTGTTATCTGAGGTGAATGGTACACCTGATAACAATAACATTACTGTAACATCTGATGAAACAGTTAGTGGACTTCATTCTTTCACAATTAAATTCTGTGTAAAGAAAAATACACTGAATTCACTATTACCAAAGCTGACAGAGAAGTGCCCTAACTATAAGCTCACAGTTTCTCCAACTGACAAAGTAAAACATTGTATATTAATAAACTTTTTGTTGAGATTTGTTCTAGGTTGGTGTACCTGGTTCTGGACGTCTTCTTACACTCTCTGTGCCAAGTCCTCTGAGCACTCTAATCATACAGTTAAAGAAACATCTTGGACTCTCTCATATCAGAGTAGCACAGCCTCATGGATGGCAGGAGGATGCTCCTGTCTCCTCTATAGCTGTTTGTGTTGGGTCTGGAGGAAGTGTCCTCAGAGGAGTTGATGCTCACGTTTATTTGTCAGGTATGCAAGTGTCCACTTGTTTCTTACACTGATGGTTTTCTCTGTCCTATAGGTGAAATGTCTCACCATGATGTTCTTGATGCTACTTCAAAAGGCATTGCTGTGTTATTGTGTGAACATAGCAACACAGAGAGAGGTTTTTTACAGGTCTTTAAGAGCAAAATTGAAGAGAAACTTAAATCATCTGGTGTAATGGTGTCTGTATCAAAAGTAGATTGTGATCCCCTTGTTGTTGTGTGATTCTCTATAGAAGACCTATTGTTATTTAGTTAGAACTATAATTAGTATAATAATGGTCATTTTGTGATAGTTCAATTTCAAATGCTCTTCTCAATACAAAAGACTGTTGTCTGTTTTCGTAATATTATTGACAAAGAACATTGCCAGCAACAGCAAAATAATTCAGCACCATTTTATTAAAATTGTTAAATATATGCATACTACAATCACACAGCTGCTATATATCCACACCACACATATCCAATTAAAAATAAAGTAGTAATAGTGTATATTTAACACAACTTTTATAGCAGAGCAGAGTCATACATTTATCATTAATAGCTGAGCTAAGCCCTTAAAGGGCCATTCTTTATCAGGTCTTCAGCAAACACTAGCACACCTGCAACATTCTCTTCACCAGTTGGTATAATCTAATACAACTGATCATAAACAGCTGATATTTCATAACTCACTTGTTCTGGAGGCAGCAAGAACCCATACGATCCAGTATCTCTCAGTTCAATTGTGTATGAAGCTGCACGATAACCTTTATTAGAATCGGTAGCGTCTTCTCCATAAAACCTATGTCCATTATAAATGATTGTAGTTAAAATGTACAGTGTCTGTTTCTATTTATTGTCCTCTTTACCAATCATCTGCTGATCCTGTGGTAGGATAAAGCCCAATTGATTTTTGATTTGTGTATCTTTGGCCATGAACCTAGAAGGAGTGTTAAAGTTCATGTTATTAATAACTGATCATATTATTACATAATATATAGCATCACTCATTAGACCCCCTAAATATCTTAGTCTCTCTTCGTCTGGAGCATCAACATTGGTCCATCCTGTATATGTAGATGGAGAGTTTAACTAAGATCTGCTGTGGAAAGCATACCATATGGACGAAGGATAAGTTGACTATAAGAATGCCAATCTATAGCACCAATAATGGGAGTATTTTCCCTGTATAATAAAGTAATGATTATGTCAACATATTATTACATCATGTAATGTGATATTTGTATTTTACTTGAAATAATTCACTGTGTTCTGAGTTTCTGGTTCAGATGCAGCACTTGCTCCATGATATGTTTCACTACATGGATTGCTAGAACTTCCACCCTGTGTACAACAGTTATAAATGGTATGCTATATAATGTACAGTTATTACCTCATTCCAATGGTCAGGATAGTTTCTGTTCAGATCTACACCACGACAAGATGATCCTGAATTGACTTGTCTGTTCTTCCTCCACAAACGATCATTAGTCCACGTATACTGTTAACCAAATAATGAAATAGTCTGTGCTTTATTAAGAATATACTTCATTGCCATCAGGATTAACATATGGAACAAAAATGAACTCAACATTATCCAATATTTCTTTAACCTACACATCAACATGTATATATGTATCGTGTATCATTAATATACCCTTGAATCATCAGCATAATTCTTCACTAAGTAATTTGCTATGTACATACAAGTTGCTCCTGATATCCACTCACCTATGAAGAAAAGCTTCACATATTAATCCAAATTGACAGAGACACTTACGTGCATGAATCTGACATTGAAAATAGATTCTGAAACCATTTGGGTTTGTTTGGCCTCTAATATGTACAGCAGGTTGATCTCGGCCTTCATAAGACTTACCAATACTTGATACAAAATTGCAAACATTAGAGTTTTCTTCACATAATTCCATGTACCACTTAATAACCTCATCATACCGATGCTAAAATAAACAAAAATATATCAATATTAATTTATTACTTTAGTAATAACATAACTATTTACATATTACATAAGTAAATTATTAATAAATATGTAATATAATTTCCATGTGGTTTTAATAAAATTGCTCACATATTCTTCAAACCATTCAGCTTTTCCAGGTTTCTGATGAAAGGTCATATTCTCAGCTTGTTGTACCAGTTCCTCTATGTTAGCAATCTTGGTACATTCTCTATGAGCTATTCCATGAGTTGTAGTCTCTAACAAGTCTTTGTTGATCCTAACATCAGCCATACCATCAGCATAGATCTGCCACACATCAACATTATCACTTTCCAAGAAGCTCTTCATACCAGCAACTTTTGTAGGACTAAAGAAAGAAATAGGGGTGTGGCTACCTCCATACAAAACTATTACTTACCATCTAACCAGAATCTCATCATCATATCTCACAGTTCTCTTATACACTGCAGCTTGAGAGCCAACAAGAAAGACTACAAACAATAGAAGAGATCCTTTGTAAGTCATTTTGTTCATGACCTTTTAAACTGGCATATAAGGCTATCTTTATAGTGTTGTTTACATAATGCATTTTACAAATAGTCATGTCTATATTAAAAGGTGTTTGATATTTACTGGTCTATAAATTACAGTGTTACATTATGTTATATGAAAAGATTTGTTATTGTGGGAAGTAATACTCTAAGTAAATTCTTTTTATGCTGGTTTATATGAGTTATAATGGATGACCTCAAATTCAAAATGTTAACAAAATTGACTCAAAAATATCATGAAGAAAACAGTTAAGTTTTTTATAATTGAAATTAATACTAGATTATATATAATGAGTAAAATTACTAACAGACAACACACAGAATAATGAATACTGATTTAATATAAGTTCACATAATTTTTGAAAATATACGTAAGGGCATGAAGACTTTTTGATGGAGTTTCCAGAAGATGAAAGATGACTCCATTTTCAAATTTAAAATACTTTCTAACTGAAGTTCTTGATCCAACGTTGATACTATAAAACATTGTTTAAAATACTTACTTGCTACAAACTGGATTTCTTGGTCCAACACTAACACTTTAGAAAACATTTGTTAATACTTACTTCTACAAGCTGGAGTTCTTGATCCAACGTCGAGACTATAAAAAATTGTTTAAAATACTTACTTCTACAAACTGGAGTTTTTGATCCAACACTAACACTTTAGAAAACATTTGTTAAAATACTTACTTCTACAAACTGGACTTCTTGATCCAACACTAACACTTTAGAAAATATTTGTTAAAATACTTACTTCTACAAACTGGAGTTCTTGATCCAAAGTTGATACTATAAAACATTTGTTAAAATACTTACTTCTACAAACTGGAGTTCTTGATCCAAAGTTGATACTATAAAACATTTGTTAAAATACTTACTTCTACAAACTGGAGTTCTTGATCCAACGTTGAGACTATAAACATTGTTTAAAATACTTACTTGCTAAAAACTGAAGTTCTTGGTCTAATACCGACACTTTAGAAAACATTTGTTAAAATACTTACTTCTACAAACTGGACTTCTTGATCCGACTCTGACCCTTTAGAAAACATTTGTTAAAATACTTACTTCTACAAAATGGAGTTCTTGGTCCAACACTAACACTTTAGAAAACATTTGTTAAAACACTTACTTCTTTAAACTTGAGTTCTTGATCCAATGGTGAGACTATAAAACATTTGTTAAAATACTTACTTCTACAAACTGGAGTTCTTGATCCAAAGTTGATACTAATAACACATTGTTTAAAATACTTACTTGCTAAAAACTGAAGTTCTTGGTCCAACACTGACACTTTAGAAAACATTTGTTAAAACACTTACTTCTACAAACTTGGGTTCTTGATCCAATGTTGAGACTATAAAACATTTGTTAAAATACTTACTTCTACAAACTGGAGTTCTTGATCCAAAGTTGATACTAATAACACATTGTTTAAAATACTTACTTGCTAAAAACTGAAGTTCTTGGTCCAACACTGACACTTTAGAAAACATTTGTTAAAATATTTACTTCTACAAACTGGAGTTCTTGATCTGACACTGACACTTTAGAAAACATTTGTTAAAATACTTACTTCTACAAACTGGAGTTCTTGATCCAACACTAACACTTTAGAAAACATTTGTTAAAATACTTACTTCTACAAACTGGACTTCTTGATCCAACACTAACACTTTAGAAAATATTTGTTAAAATACTTACTTCTACAAACTGGAGTTCTTGATCCAAAGTTGATACTATAAAACATTTGTTAAAATACTTACTTCTACAAACTGGAGTTCTTGATCCAAAGTTGATACTATAAAACATTTGTTAAAATACTTACTTCTACAAACTGGAGTTCTTGATCCAACGTTGAGACTATAAACATTGTTTAAAATACTTACTTGCTAAAAACTGAAGTTCTTGGTCTAATACCGACACTTTAGAAAACATTTGTTAAAATACTTACTTCTACAAACTGGACTTCTTGATCCGACTCTGACCCTTTAGAAAACATTTTTTAAAATACTTACTTCTACAAAATGGAGTTCTTGGTCCAACACTAACACTTTAGAAAACATTTGTTAAAACACTTACTTCTTTAAACTTGAGTTCTTGATCCAATGGTGAGACTATAAAACATTTGTTAAAATACTTACTTCTACAAACTGGAGTTCTTGATCCAAAGTTGATACTAATAACACATTGTTTAAAATACTTACTTGCTAAAAACTGAAGTTCTTGGTCCAACACTGACACTTTAGAAAACATTTGTTAAAATATTTACTTCTACAAACTGGAGTTCTTGATCTGACACTGACACTTTAGAAAACATTTGTTAAAATACTTACTTCTACAAGCTGGAGTTCTTGATCCAACACTAACACTTTAGAAAACATTTGTTAAAATACTTACTTCTACAAACTGGACTTCTTGATCCAACACTAACACTTTAGAAAATATTTGTTAAAATACTTACTTCTACAAACTGGAGTTCTTGATCCAAAGTTGATACTATAAAACATTTGTTAAAATACTTACTTCTACAAACTGGAGTTCTTGATCCAAAGTTGATACTATAAAACATTTGTTAAAATACTTACTTCTACAAACTGGAGTTCTTGATCCAACGTTGAGACTATAAACATTGTTTAAAATACTTACTTGCTAAAAACTGAAGTTCTTGGTCTAATACCGACACTTTAGAAAACATTTGTTAAAATACTTACTTCTACAAACTGGACTTCTTGATCCGACTCTGACCCTTTAGAAAACATTTGTTAAAATACTTACTTCTACAAAATGGAGTTCTTGGTCCAACACTAACACTTTAGAAAACATTTGTTAAAACACTTACTTCTTTAAACTTGAGTTCTTGATCCAATGGTGAGACTATAAAACATTTGTTAAAATACTTACTTCTACAAACTGGAGTTCTTGATCCAAAGTTGATACTAATAACACATTGTTTAAAATACTTACTTCTACAAACTGAAGTTCTTGGTCCAACACTGACACTTTAGAAAACATTTGTTAAAACACTTACTTCTACAAACTTGGGTTCTTGATCCAATGTTGAGACTATAAAACATTTGTTAAAATACTTACTTCTACAAACTGGAGTTCTTGATCCAAAGTTGATACTAATAACACATTGTTTAAAATACTTACTTGCTAAAAACTGAAGTTCTTGGTCCAACACTGACACTTTAGAAAACATTTGTTAAAATATTTACTTCTACAAACTGGAGTTCTTGATCTGACACTGACACTTTAGAAAACATTTGTTAAAATACTTACTTCTACAAACTGGAGTTCTTGATCTGACACTGACACTTTAGAAAACATTTGTTAAAATACTTACTTCTACAAACTGGACTTCTTGATCCGACTCTGACCCTTTAGAAAACATTTGTTAAAATACTTCTACAAAATGGAGTTCTTGGTCCAACACTGACACTTTAGAAAACATTTGTTAAAATACTTACTTCTACAAACTAGAGCTCTTGATCCAACGTTGAGACTATAAAACATTGCTTAAAATACTTACTTCTACAAACTGGAGTTCTTTATCCAATGATGACACTATAAAGGTGATAGTTTAGAAGGCCTTAATATAACCTATCTTTAAAGCAATTTAAATTAGGCTCAATCGAAGTAATATAAGCTCTCTTATATGGCTAGCTTTAAAATAAATGCTAAGCTGTCTATTAAAAGCTTGATCTAAGTAATGGCAATGGCTAGCTTTAAAATAAATGCTAAGCTGTCTATTAAAGGCTTGATCTAAGTAATAGCAATGGCTAGCTTTAAAATAAATGCTAAGCTATCTATTAAAGGCTTGATCTAAGTAATAGCAATGGCTAGCTTTAAAATAAATGCTAAGCTGTCTTTTAAAGGCCTGATCTATGTAATAGCAATGGTTAGCTTTAAAATAAATGCTAAGCTGTCTATTAAAGACCTGATCTATGTAATAGCAATGGTTAGCTTTAAAATAAATGCTAAGCTGTCTATTAAAGACCTGATCTATGTAATAGCAATGGTTAGCTTTAAAATAAATGCTAAGCTGTCTAGTAATAGCAATAGTTAGCTTTAAAATAAATGCTAAGCTGTCTTTTGAAGGCTAGATTTAATAATAAAAATTAAAATGCCTGATTCAACTAAGCACAAATAAATCCATAAGATTCAAGCTATTTCAGAGGCTCAAATGATGTAACAATAGCTGTCTTTACAAATAGCATTATAATGTGTCTTGAAGTACTATTAAAAAATACAAAATTAAAGCTAATTCTAGAAAAGAAATAAACTATAAGCTTAATGTTTAAAGCTGTCATTTATAAAAATTAGGCCTGACTCAAGATTTTATTTATTGGAAAGCTCAAAAACAATGCTTATACCAAATTTTAAAAAGTATGCTCAACTCCAAAACTGTCTTTGATTAAAAGAAAAATTCTATCAGATGCAAATAATGATCGATACATTGACCTTTGCTTTAAATAACATTAGGCTGCCATTGAAAACTGTCTTCAAGGCCAGATTATCAGAAAAGCTAGCTTTTTTCAAAGAAATGCACAAAGCTATTGCAACTGCTTGCATTGCAATGCGACAATACATATAGAATAACAGAATACATTATATATTAGGACTTCCATCTCCTTATAATGAACCATATTAGTGCTTAGTTCTGTTATAGAATGTAGTAGTACAATTACTGTCACATAACGTACAGTTACTAAACAAAAAGACAAGGTAACTCACAGTTTTGAAGGAAGACAAGCAAGACAAGACAAGCAACAACAACAAAAAAAATAAAATAATACAGAGGTGAATGTGGACATAATACACCCAGAAAAAGCTGGGGAAAAACTAGGCCCAGTAAAAGCTGGGTAAACTTAGGTAACCCAGTAAAAGCTGGGTAAAAAGTAGATGGGCCACAACAAAAACTAGCTTACATGCTCAAAATGTATATATCAATTATCTATACCTAAGAAAACTAGGAGCACATGATACCTTGTCGATCATGTGCTCTTATCAAAAACTAGATGACCCAGTCTATAAAAACTAAGTGGTGGCCCAGTCTACAAAAACTAGATGGCCCAGATACCGTCAGGGTCAAAGCCAAGCTGTGGGCCAGAAATGATTCTCTACCAAAGCGAACACACAGTGATAACCCAACTAAGCACAAACAAATCCCTTAGATACAGCGGTGTATCAACAAATGGACTTGTAACAGAACATAGGGAGATGGAAGTCTATATTGTCATGTGCCGTTAGCATGCAAGTCTTCACTTTAGTCCATCATATGTATGTTGTCCATCATCCAACTACCCAATACATGAGACAATGTATACTACATACATGAACAGACTTACAGGTAGAAGCTGTCATAATTAATACAAGGGCTTTCCAAATTAACAACCATTGATCAAAATAATTTTCTCTCTCAGTAGTCCAAGGGCCAGCTATTCAGTCGGTCAAACTGAGAAATAGTGCATAGTATACAGTTTTTATACCAAAGTTAACGCGGGCTTCCACTGGGCATGCGCAGTAAGAAGTAACCGGTTTCGCAAACCAGACTTATCAGTTATTGTATTGTTTAAAGGCAACAAAGATGCTCTGATAAGCACAATATGTGGGATCATATCAGAAATCAAGTAATCCGATTGGCTAGTGGAATCACAACATCACCCGCCTTTTTTTTAGCTAGTATCAGATTTAAAATTATGATTACATCACTATGATATCATCACATTTAAATAATAACAAACTTAAAATTTATTATCATAATAATCAAATATATATATAATTATGCAGATCATGTGATCTGAGAGAACTTTCAAGTATTGATTCAAATCATGTTACTAACCAGTACTACCAACCGATAAAAATCAGTGAAGAACAAACCAGTATTCTTTTATTTAAACTGCTATTGTTTCCTGGCTCACAGGCCAGCAATGTAAAGCAATTATCAGAGGAAGTAATGGAAAAGTAAAATAATAGCTACATATAGGTTCACAGTCTATGGTTTTGTGATTTGTAATGGTTCCATTGATTTCCATAATTTTCTATGGGTTCCTATAGGCTTCAGGGTTTAATGTGTTCTTATATACCAGGTTTACATTCACACAAGTGGAGATATGTTGACTCCACCCACCAATTGTAGTATCACTGACCACTTACAATCATTACAATTAAAACTTCATTATTTCAGTCCATATGATTATCATGTGATGTTCATGTTATTAATTAACTTGATAATGTGACTTATGGTGTGTTAATCATATGTCATTACCAGTAACATTATGTGATGGTAACCTCAACTGATGTTATTTTCAACTTCCAAACTTTATATCTAGTATATAACTTGTGAAGTTAAGCATGCAATATAATAATAATATGATTATATACAATTACTTTAAAGGAAGCATTCATTTAACACCCCACATAGTTATTTTAATTAGAGTTTAAAAGTACACTATGTTTATTAAACATGATAATTATTAGATTTTGCAATAGCCTTTTAAAATCATGTGACTAATTAATAATACAGTCAGTATTAAATATAAAAAAGGAGAGTCAAATTAGATGCATAATAAAACAATTAAAATGAAGCACGGAGAAGGGATTTATGTAAAATAGCCTGACATTTCAAAATGGGTTGAGATATATAGTTTTTAAGTATTTATGTTGTTAAGGGATTTGTAGCAAGGCTCTGAGCAAATACCAGTACACCCTGGATTATTTCTTGACCACTGAGATAAATCTATTAGGAAATATTATTGTCTTTACTAGTTTATGCTCAAATAAAAGTAACTTACATCTTCTGGAGGCAGAAGAAAGCCATATCTTCCAGTGTCTCTCAGTTTGAAAGTATAAGAAGCAGCACGATACCCTCTATTAGTACGGGTAGCATTAATTCCATAAAACCTTTAAAATGATGACATATTGCTGCATCAATATGTGGTTATTTTCCTACCAGTCACATGCCGAACCACCAAAGAAATCAGTGTTCTTTTCAGATGTGTAAATTTCATGATGGACCTACACAAAATAAATAATAAAGTCTATTTTCAAACTCACATTATAGATAGCTTCGCTCATTTCTGAACCTAGCCTGCTTAGTCTATACTCATCTGGAGTATCAGCACTTGTCCATTCTTTGTATAGACAGTAAGAAAATATTTATTTAGTTCTATTTGTTAACACTTACCATATGGACGAATTATAAGTTGACCATATGCTTGCCAATCAATGGCACCAATAATGGGAGCATTAGCCCTATTTAAAAGTTTAAAACTATCATTATCTTCTTTAAACTAAATCTTACTGGAAATAGGCTATTGTGTTTCGTGTTTCAGGTTCAGATGCAGCACTCGGACCAGGATATGTTTCACTGCATTGACTGCTAACATTTCCATCCTATACAAAAGAGTATAAAATACAATACAAGATAAATTGATTTTCACTTGATTCCAGTGATCAGGATAATTTCTGTTTAAATCCACACCATAACATGATGATGACGGTCCAGGTTGTCGTCTGTTCTTCACCCAGAGACGATTAGTATTCCATGTATACTAAAGAAAAGAGGCATCTTAAATTATTTGATATTATACTCTAGCTGTACCTCATATCCATCAGGATTAACAAATGGAATTAAAATGATCTCAACTTTCTCCATGATAGCATGAACCTATTGCATATAAAGTAATTGAAATACATGAGAGAAATGCTCACAAATTTCAATGACAACTTACATTGTCATCTTCAAAATGGTTCAAGAAATAAGCCACTAAATACATGCAAGTAGCTCCAGTTATCCAATCTCCTGTTATTAATTATAAGACAAACTTTTTATATGCTGCTCTTAAATTTCTTACTGGCATGAATCTGACATTGAAAATATATTTTAAATTCAGGAACTCTAGATTTATAGCCAACGTGTACAGCAGGCATGTCTCGTCCTTCTACTGATTTACCAATGGATGGTATAAAACTGCAATATTCTTCAAATTGCAGACATTGGTCATGATACCAAAGAACAATGTCATCATATCTATGCTGAATAAAGAATAAGCAGAATATGATATTACCATCTGAATGCAGTTATATAATAGCTATAGTTAAATCTCTATTACTGAAACTTCATGTTTGCTATTCTCTATTTATAACTTACATATTCATCAAACCAATCAGCTCCTAATCCCTCTCGAAAAGTCATTTTCTCAGCTTGTTGTACGAGTTCCTCTACATTAGCAATCTTAGTACATTCTCTATGAGCTACTGCATGAGTTGTAGTCTCTAACAAATCTTTGTTAAGCCTAACATCAGCCATACCATCAGCATAGACCTGCCACACATCAACATCATCACTTTCCAAGAAGCTCTTCATACCAGCAACTTTTGTTGGACTAAAGAAAGAAATAGGGGTGTGGCTGCCTCCATATAAACACTTAGCTCTATTTACCATCTAACCAGAACTTCATCATCATATCTCACAGTTCTCTGATACACTGCAGCTTGAGAGCCAACAAGAAAAACTGCAAACAACAGAAGAGATCCTTTGTAAGCCATTTTGCATACAGTGACTATATGAATATGATAAAAATATTTAATTTATCAACTTCCTTATAAGGATATAATTAGAGTTTAAAAGTACATATGTTTATAAACATATTAATTATCATACTTTGCAAAAGACCTTTAAAACATGTGACTAGTTAATAATATGTCTATAAACATGTTAATGACTAGCAAAGAGCAAGGTGCTATGAAAGCATGTGACTGGTTTTAAAATTAGTTATTTCAGCTCAAAAAAATAATGATCATTTATTAGGATACACACATATTTATTTTAAATCTTAGAATGTTATACACGCATACACACAACTATAAAAATAATGCAGTATATACTAATAGAGGCACTATATTTAATAAAAACAGCTTAACATGCACAATCAGTGCAGCTCAGTTCTAGTTCTTAACAACTAAAGGGTTTTCCATAAGCTCTTCAGCAAACACCAGCACACCAGCAACATTTTCTTCACCAGTTGGTATAATCTATAGTAATTTGTTAAAATAAAACTAAATATATGAAAAATAACCACTCACTTGTTCTGGAGGTAGCAGGAAGCCATATGATCCTGTATCTCTCAGTTCGATAGTGTACCCAGCTGCACGAAAACCTTTATTAGCACCGGTAGCATCTACTCCATAAAACCTACATTCAGTAGTGTATTAGATAAGATGTACATACATTGTAGCATGTACACATCATTTTACCAGTCAGATGCTGTTCCACTGGTTGGATAGAGTCCAATAGACTGCATGGATGTGTATCTCTTGCCATCAACCTATAATTGTAGTAGAACCAAATAATTGTTACAAAATAGCACATTCTCTCACATCAAAAATAGCATTACTCATTCTACTTCCCAAATCCCTCAATTGGGTCTCGTCTGGACTATAAGAATTTGTCCATCCTATTGTACAGTTACTAAGTGATAAAATGGATCATTTTAACATTTTTGCATACCATATGGACGAAGGATAAGTTGACTAAAAGAATGCCAATCTATAGCACCAATAATGGGAGTATTTTCCCTGTATAATAAAGTAATGATTATGTCAAATTTGCATCTTGTAATGTGATATTTTGTATTTTACTTGAAATAATTCACTGTGTTTTGAGTTTCTGGTTCAGATGCAGCACTTGCTCCATGATATGTTTCACTACATGGATTGCTAGAACTTCCACCCTGTGTACAACAGTTATAAATGGTATACTATATAATGTACAGTTATTACCTCATTCCAATGGTCAGGATAGTTTCTGTTCAGATCTACACCACGACAAGATGATCCTGAATTGACTTGTCTGTTCTTCCTCCACAAACGATCATTAGTCCATGTATACTGTTAACCAAATAATGAAATAGTCTGTGCTTTATTAAGAGTATACCTCATTGCCATCAGGATTGACATAAGGAACAAAAATGAACTCAACTTTATCCAATATTTTTTTAACCTACACATCAACATTTATATATGTATCATGTATCATTAATATACCCTTGAATCATCAGCATAATTCTTCACTAAGTAATTTGCTATGTACATACAAGTTGCTCCTGATATCCACTCACCTATGAAGAAAAGCTTCACATATTAATCCAAATTGACAGAGACACTTACGTGCATGAATCTGACATTGAAAATAGATTCTGAAACCATTTGGGCTTGTTTGGCCTCTAATATGTACAGCAGGTTGATCTCGGCCTTCAAAAGACTTACCAATACTTGATACAAAATTGCATACATTAGAGTTTTCTTCACATAATTCCATGTACCACTTAACAATCTCATCATACCGATGCTAAAATAAAGTAGTAATTCAATGATCAGATTGACAACAGATGATGTCAATTCATAAAACAATGTATTATGTAATCAGGAATGCAATTGTAATGTGGAGATTTATTAGTCTATGCCAATTAATGTTCAAACAAAAGGGTACACCTGTAAATTTCCAACTCAATTTTGTAGAGCATGCACGTTTTGTCTTTAGTAGTTGTGGCTTAAGTACAGGCATAGAGTGCAGTAGATATTTTGATGAAAATCAAGTTAGATCTTTACTAACTATTACACTACAAAGTCAAAAATTCTGTTTCAGTTAATAACTAGCAATAATCCTATTGAAATATGGCATGATTGATAAGCTCAGGTTTGCATGTTTATTCATAGTGGTTTTAATAAAATTGCTCACATATTCTTCAAACCATTCAGCTTTTCCAGGTTTCTGATGAAAGGTCATATTCTCAGCTTGTTGTACCAGTTCCTCTACGTTAGCAATCTTGGTACATTCTCTATGAGCTATTGCATGACTTGTAGTCTCTAACAAGTCTTTGTTGATCCTAACATCAGCCATACCATCAGCATAGATCTGCCACACATCAACATTATCACTTTCCAAGAAGCTCTTCATACCAGCAACTTTTGTAGGACTAAAGAAAGAAATGGGGGTGTGGCTGCCTCCATATAAACACTTAGCTCAGTATTTACCATCTAACCAGAACTTCATCATCATATCTCACAGTTCTCTTATATACTACAGCTTGAGAGCCAACCAGAAAGAGAACAAACAATAAAAGAGATCCTTTGTAAGTCATCTTAACTGACAATAGCTCGCGGGGCTGCTCAGACACTACCATATATGGACACCAGTCATATGACTTTGGTGAAATGTGAGACCCACCCACTTAACTAGCAGCATGGCCACCAGAAGGATACTGCATTTTGTTTTTAAAATTGCAGACAGGAATTCTACAGTAAAATTTTATCGAGAAATTCTTGGAATGAAAGTGAGAATATTCAAATTATGTAGCATTGACACTGGTCTACATATATTTGCAGGTACTCAGGCACGAAGAATTTAACGAAGGATGCAAGGCTGCTTGCAATGGGTACAGAGTAAATTAAGATGTTTTTATTGTGCATTTTATATTTTGCAGACCTTATGATGGGATCTGGAGCAAGTCGATGGTTGGATTTGGAGCAGAAGATGATCACTTTGTGGTTGAGCTGACATATAACTATGGTATTAAGTCCTACAATAGAGGCAATGACTTTCAAGTCAGTTATTTAGAAGGGCAGTGATATCTATGTCGCCTACTGTACAATAACTCTTTACTGACTTTATAATATAATAATTGTCAGAGCCCACTTTAAACATCTTTTTCTTGAAATATTGACCCACTTAAATCCTTTAATTAAACAAGTCTCCAATTTATGTCCGTGTCTCATAGCTATTGAATAAAAGTATATTTCTTTGTGTTCAGAATACAGATTAGTTTAATCAACAGTTATTTTCATTTAATGTTATAGAACATTGTCATTTATTCACGAAATGCTTACACTAAACTGAAGCAATCACAGATGATCTACACTGAAGTGAGCATTATAACAAAAAGATATAATTATTGTTATAATTTGTTAAACTTGGCTTAGGAAAAGGACGGTGTACTTAAAGTTGAAGCACCTGGTGGTTATCCTTTTTTGCTTTATGATCAAGAGTCTTCTTCTAATGGTATGTACCTCATTATTTATAATATAATTTTGTAAATGATTTTAATTATATATTGTAGATCCTGTTCAATCTATCTGTTTGAGTGTATCCAACTTAACACGCTCTATTAGTAAGTATAATTATATTGTCATAACTTTATAATGATGGACGACATATGTCTCTAAACTAACTAGATTACTGGCATAAGTTACTTGGTATGAAGATGTATGAACAGACTGAGTCCTCGGTTACTCTTGGTTATGCAGATAACCAGGTTTGTTTAAATTGTTTTCATTTAATTATATTACAATTATTAACACATGCAGGCTAAACTTCAGCTTCAACAAATTTCACAGCCTGTTGATCATGCTGAGGCATATGGACGGATTGCTTTCTCTTGTCCACGAGCAGAAGTAAAAATAGTCTATGAATGTTATACTTAACCATTTCCTTACAGCTTCCTTCCATTGAAGAAACAGTTAAGCAATCTGGAAACACTATATTAACACCATTGGTCAGTTTGGACACACCAGGCAAAGCGACTGTTGAAGTAGTCATACTGGCTGATCCTGTAAGACCTGTTTTTCTAGTCACACATTCAATAACAATGTGTTATTAATATTGAATAGGATGGTCATGAAATTTGTTTCGTTGGTGATGAAGCTTTTAGAGAATTGTCTCAGATTGATCCTAATGCCGACCAATTGATTAATGAGGTAGCTTGTCAATTGTTAACTTGATTTAATGAGATACTGTAGGCTATTGCTGCTGATCAAAGTGATGTCTGGTTTGCTGAGAAAGAGTCCAAAAAACAAATAAAAGGAACAGAAAATTAAACAACAACTTCTTAACACTTATGTAATAACTTTTGTTATTATAATTTATGCTACAACTACTAATGAAATTGAACAAAAAAAGCATACAACAATAATTTTTTAAAATGTTCTCAGAATTCTCCTTTGCCGGTTAGACTGGTTACCAGTACCAGTCTGACTGGTTTGTGGTTCATTGAGTACTGGTTGATGGTTATTAGGATTGTGAGCGCTGGTGTCTGATGTAGTTT
Source organism: Xestospongia bergquistia (assembly GCA_963965975.1). Classification (NCBI taxonomy): domain Eukaryota; kingdom Metazoa; phylum Porifera; class Demospongiae; order Haplosclerida; family Petrosiidae; genus Xestospongia; species Xestospongia bergquistia. Next base: position 1,477,934 of record OZ014417.1, read on the forward strand.
GTCTTGAAGGAGGAATCACATTTTTTGCAAGGGCTATAATGCTGGCCTTCAGTTTTCTGTTCTCATGTTGGAGTTTACTCATCTCTGTTTCATTTCTAGCCACCATTTCTTGTAGTTGAAGTTCTCTAGATTTATTTTGTTCTAGCATCATAGCTAGTGAAGCTTGGTTAGCATGAGTATGAGTAGTGATAGCTTCCAAACGACCAATACGTTGTGCAAGGATGTGCTCAGGAATATCCCAATCTATGGGTTCAGCTTGATTTTCAAGTCTGTCTTGTTGTTCTGTTAAGCTAGTATTTTCTTTGTCTTGAGAAGATTCATGTTTGACCTGAGGTGTTTGTGAGTCAGCTAGTAAAGTTTCGAGTTTATGTATGATTTCTTCTTGTTGTAGATTGGTTTTATAACATTGATAATATTTCTCCACTTTTCTCTGAAGGACCTGTACTAGTTCTTGTTGTTCTTTGTGAGCTTCTTGTAAAGTAATGAATTCTTTTTCTAGATCATTTCTAGAAAGTAATTCATTTTGAAGTCTCAATACTTTTTCTTGGTACTTTTCTTTCTGTTTGGTTTCAGACTCTACAGCCACTTGAAGACTGAGTATTTTGTGAATCAAATCAATCTTACTTAATGATTCCAATTCTTTTCTTGTTTCTGAATTAGTATGAAAATTGGATTGTAGTGTTACAAGTTGAACTAATTGTCCCTGCAGGAAACCATTGTCTTGTTGTAAGCGAGCATTTTCTTCACGGAGCTGGCGTATATTGTCTCCAAGTTTGTCAATAGCTTCAAAATATTGTACTTCATAGTGATTTGGAAATTGTTGAAGTTTGACCGGAGGTAATTCAGTTTCATGTGAGACATAAAATGAAAACTCTTCCTGTTCATTGTTTGGTTCTTGAATGATTAATTGAAGTTCTTCATTGTTATCATTGACTGGTTCTTGGAGAGTATTCAGCAGACGAAGCTGTTGATAGTCTTCATTTTTCATATTATTCAGAAAAGGCATTTCTTTAGATTTCCATCTCAAAATCAATTCCGCTGAACAATCTCTTCTTTTGTCTTGATTGTACCAATTGACTATCCACCGTACTCCACTTCTAGATTGTTCATCTACTAAAATTGAGTACACTGATTGGTTTATTTCTATTGATGCCCAAGAATGGTCATGATTTTCCCACCAAGGTTTATTAGAAGTTGGATCAATACTGCATGTGTGAAATACTAGGACTGGAGCACCATCAGTAGATGGCAGCAAATTCTCATAGTTGCCATTGTTACTAAAGAAAAAGTAAGCTTTATTCTTTGAAGTGTCACTACCATACTGAGGCTGTATTAAAGCAAGTTTACAATTCTCTGCATTTGTTTGATTACTGCGTCTAAGAAAAGGTGGCTCAAATTGTCCTTTACTGGTATTTCTGACATCATTATTTGAGCTTAAAAGTTGTGTTGCTATCATCACTTGTCTGTGTGCTTCTTCTGTGCTGACATTAAGTCTCATTAGTGCTAATTCCAGACCTGAATGCAAGGAGAAGTCTGATGCTGGTGGTATGTAATGGACAGAAGTGATTACATGGTTTGTTGCTTGCATAAGAGGATCAAAAGGGCTTGTTGCTTTGTCATAGTCACCTAGCCAACCTCTGTGATAGTAGTGGAATGGAATTAAGTCTTGTAAGTTTTCATATGCAGAGAAAATGGGCGTCTTGATGTTGTCTTTAAATAGATGAAGACCAATCACTTTCTGATTTAATTTTGAAGATAAATGGCTGCTACTAGCCAGAATTGATGTTGGATAAAGAGTCTTACGACTATTGGAGGGGATGTTCCAATGAGCAAAGGGAAATTCACTTACTTGCTCATTTACCACTTGTGCATCAAAACAGATGACATGTTGATACTTCGCATCAGGTTCAAATGTAGCAAAGCTGTGAAAAATACATGTGATAATACTATTTTGACAAGGAAAGGCTGGTAAATTCATTATGCTTTCTTGTTCTAGCAAAACAAGTGGTATCTCAGGGTATGTATTGTTTTCTTGTTGTGGACTTGCTATGTTAGATCTGTTTTGCTGTGTTTCAGCTTTAAGTAAAAAAAGGTGTTCTGGGGTAGATTGTAAGTCTATCCAATGAACATTATTAGTGTGTGTTGCTTCAACTGAGAATTTATTGGTCACTTCTATAATTACTGTTCCAATGTGTCGTGCAATTGCTAAGTTGTACAATTTTGATGTTAAATATGTTATTTTTTTGAAAGTGAAGGCATTAGATTGGAATTTCATTGGAACAAAGGCTTTCCCTACTTCAATTATATTGTGAGCATCTTGAAGATCATTCAGTATTAAGCTGATGGTAGCCTCTGAATGTCGATCATGGAATTCATATTCAAATTTTAGCTCATTGGATGATCTATCAGTCAAATGTCCTTCTTCATTGAACTCTGCGATAGAAGACTTTGTGAGTGTTCCTTCATCTGTTTCCACTTTGCAATGGAGATTATAGCGGCCAGGAAAAAATCTTTTGGCTACCTCTAAATGATCAACTTGAATCAGAACATTCATGTCTCCAAGGTGATTTTTGGGTGGAGCTCGATTTGCAGAAAGCACGTGACTTCTAATTTACGAGAGTGAACGGAAACATTCTGTTGAAATGTAATGCGGAAAGATTATTTAGCTCCGTATACTTTTACCAAGGGTCTTACTGCTATCCTTCAATACACGTGTATTCCCCGGGATAAAATTATAACCATGCTGTTTTACATAGTATTAATCTTGACAAAATCATTCAATTTACCCAAGATAAACAAACCATTTGCAATGGGTTATGAGAGCAAAAGTTTAATCTCTAAAGGTGCTACCCCTTCAAGAATATCATGCATAGCATCGTGAGGTAAACCACCCTCAAACATGTTGAAATAGTTAACCTAAAGTAGAGACAATCATCTAGTGATGCTATACTTCTCCAGGTATTATTAACACAGTATAAAAATCTGTGAATAATTGTGGCTATCGAATACAAAACAGAGCATAGAATTTTCCCTCATTGATTACTTATTACCTTGTACATATGAATATTGCAACTGTTATACTTTACATGAAGACAATTCATAGATGTACCTTACATGTACTATTCCAAAACTAAATGCAATACTTGATAACTACATTTGACAATTCTGTAATACTGAGTGTGACACTAAATAGTATAGTTAGTGTCTGCTTGTGTCAAAATATTTGTTTTATTGTGTTAATTTCATATTACTAAATATAAAAATATCATTGTCTCTTTCTTTATGTTACAACAAATAAAAATCTTATCTAAACACACTTCTTCATTATTGTTTGTTCCTTCCATCAAACTTTATAACAATTCCTTCAGATCCTCCAAGGCAACGGTGCAACTTCTGCTCACGTGAGAGAATGCAGAGTTAAAAATTTGGATAACTTTTAATGGCTGTCGGTCTTCGTGTCATTTTAACAGCATTTCACAATGCTAGTTTAAAGACCACAACAAATGTAGCTGCAAGCGAAGGAAGAGCTGTTGCTCTTCAACTTTCAATAAACACTACAGGAATTTATAGTCTAAGAGCACTGTCAGGAAGCGGAGAAGGAAGACCATTAATGGAAACACATGTGGAACAACATGGAGTGGGCGTGGCTACAAATTCAGCAGCTCTAGAACAAAACTGTACTCAATATTTTCATAATCGTAATCCTAGAAATTTAGAACTACTGGGAGTGGCCAAAAAACCAAGAGGTTTTGGAACAAGACTATGGAGGGTAGACTATTACCACAGGTCAATAATACATCATTATAATTTATCAATGTTGTTAATTTTTTAGACTGATGCTGGAGATTTCAAACTATCATGTGTCTGGGTATGTGGATCATAATAATGGTCTCAAAGTTGCAGAAGCATCAACCAAAGAGTTTTGCATAGCCAGGCATTTACACAAGACTTGTAATGTTTCAGCTGCTTACAATGTCGGTCGTGTACTGGCGGAAAGGTGTAAGGAAATGGGTCTATATCGTGTGATGTGGGAACACAAAAATAACAGATATAACAAGAAGGTTAACAAAATAGTTAACACAATGCAATGTTAACTACAGTACGATAAGTGCATGGTGTTAATAGATTACAGGTCTTTTTTTGTATTGTCATACTGTACTAATTGTTTTTTGTATATCTTGAAGTGTAGTTGGATTTTTGTCCATTCATTTCTATAGGTTAAAGCATTTATTAAGGCTTTTTCTGAAGCTGGTATTGTTTTGAATGAGCCGAGAGTTAGACAGGTCATGCCTCCCCCTGGAACACTCCCACGTTGACTTTAATTTAAACTGATCACTTGGTAAAAAATATGTATTATTTAATAATAAACAATTATTAATGATTTTAATTGCAAAACAATAATATTTAACAATGTTATTGTTTCAAGGATCCATAAGTTAGTTTACAAAGATGTTGATCCATTTAGTTCAGATGATTCTTCTTTCTCTCGTGGTATTGGTATAGGCTCTGTACTCACTATGCTGTGGTTACTGCTGTGAACAGATTCTGAGGTATGTGAAGATGTCCTGTAGTGACCAAATCGTCCATTTTCATATTGGTTTGGTAGTTGAAGATGTTGCGATGGATAGTCTAAAATAACCATAGATCCTTCAAGTCTATGAAAAACAAAGTAACAAGAATAAAGTTGTTCTATAAACTTTATAGAATAGTTTTATACATTAAATGGAGCTCTTTTATACATTCTAGTATATGTTTTCAGGACCCCATAGTGCAACACTCTGAGACATGAATAATTAATTTTCATGTTTTTCGCAAATCAAGGAGCTTGCAAGCTCTTGATGAAAATCAATTATTTGGGTGGGTGTTGCACACTCTTACTTTGTGTTTCTTATAGCCTCCTTACGCTAAGTAAATGAAGGTTCATGCATACTACTAAGGTCTGTATTGTGTATAAATACTCAAGAGCTAACTCAGAATGGAATTGGAATGTATTGCTCATAGAATTAACTTATAGGTAATCACGAGTACCTTTCACTGATCCTATGGCCATCCCTTATTGGAGTACTGGCCTGAGAAGAAGATGACCTGTTTGAATATGGTGAACGACCTCTTGAAGGTAGAGTGAGTGATGGTCTAGTTTGTAAAGGGGAATACCCCTGGGATTGTGCTAAATCGCTTTCAACATCTTCATAGAAGCTTAATCTCCTATAGTAAGATAAATAATGAAAGTAACACTGTTATTATAAATATTTGATACTATTATACCTCTTGAGATTAGACAAATCATCTTGAAGAGAAGCCACTTTCTCTTTCAATTCAGTTCTGTCTTTTAAAACTGCAACCAAATCTTTTTTATAAAATGTGGGCATTTCTTTGTCTTCATATGAAGAATCTCCATTTTTATAGAAACTCTGACGAGCCTTATAACAAACAAGGACAAAGTTGAAAATTCTCAAAAACTTTGACTTACAACAGTAGCAAGCTGGACTGCTTTGACTTCTGTTAAAACTTCACTTCTTTCTATCAAAGCAGTTTTCTCTTCATTCAATTTCTACACCCAGAAAATAAACTTGTGTGTTTCAAAAGAAACAATACCTCTATCAATATTTGTGCAGATGAGAGCTGTCTGTTTAAGTTGGCTATCTCCTCCTCCATGTGCTTGATTCTCTGTTGTGTCCTGCGTTGTTCAAGAGCTCTAGATTCACGCATCTCTGTCAGTTTTCTTCTTTCGTAACCTAATTCCTTTTGTAACTATGGAAACAAAAAAGCGTCTTCTAATATGATACACTATTTAATTACTTTGAAGTTTATTATTAGACACTGTATCATTACATTCATACAATTATGTCAATAACATTTCTTTATGTACTTCCCTGTGTTCACAAGCTAAGTTCCTTTAGTTTTGTTTAATACTTCCTTTTATAGTAAATAGTTAAATAGAGGTCAAGTTTTGTTGTAAAGTAACATAGATTTACCAAAATATATATATAGTCCCACTAGATGGATGATATATATACAAGGCTAATTCTTTTGTAGTGTGTATTGTGTGTTTTGACCATTTTTGACCATTCTGTTTGGAGAACACCATAGCAACATTAATTACAACCATTTTGTGTATTATGTTGAAATAACTGTTTGTAAAGATCAATACTCTCGACAAAACAACACAATTTGATGGAAGCAGACAAGACAAGAATAATTTAAAATCAACCTTTGATTTTTTATACTCAATGTATCAGTGTACATGTTCTAGCTAACTAACATAACATGTATAAATCAAAGAAAGTTCATTTACTTGTTCAATGATATAGTCTTTGTCTTTAGTTCTCTTTTCTTTCAACTTTTTCATATCTCTTCGATCTAAGGACTTTGTTCGGCTTTGATAATCACATGATGAAGTAGAGTTTTCTTCAAGGATTATCTCAGCAGCTAACAAAGCAGTTGTGATTGTAAGGTTGTAATTCATATAATGTGTCAAATGTTTTACTACTAGCTAATAATATTATAATATTAACAGTTGTTATAATTGCATTATATATATATAGTGGGTTGTAGTAAGTGGATTAGATATTCCCACTAAACAGATTTTACAACATGTTACTCACTTGAATAGCGTTCTTTTCGGAACATTTGCAGTTGTGCTTGTTCATATTCTTGTATTCGTTCCTGGTACCTGGTGTTATGAGCTTCTAAGTCAGAGACACGAGATGCCAAAGCATCTCTTTGTCTCCCTCTTTCTTCTGCAACCAATGAAATTCCCTAAACAACGACAACGCAGTGTTATATTGTATGTGTAATTCGATGACCGAGGCCTTACTTTAAGCTCTTGTTCCAAGGTTTTTCTTCTAGCTTTCTCACCAGCTAATTCGTCTGCCTTCAGCAATAACTTGCAATTAGATGTTCTTAGCGCCTCAGTTTCTTCTACATACACTTCCAGCCACTCCAGTGTTTTCACAATTCGCTCTACTACCCCCTTTACGGTATTTTCACCGTGTGCCACGGAGATTTTTTGCAGATCTTGAGCAATTTCTCGTCCTAATGCATATACACCAGCTACTGTGAGCTTCAGTGGGTTCTCAGGTATTAGTCCACGCTGCATGCTGCCAAGTGAAGAAACAGGAGAGCAATCAGAAGAGGCCATAATTTTATAGAAGAGACGATCCAAACAAGATAGGTAGGCGTGGTCAACGTTTAATTTTAATGAATAATAATTATTTTAATCATCTAAAAATGGCTGTCCGATTTGATCTTTTTTGTATTTTTTCTGTTGTTTCCCTTCTTCTTCCAGGAAGCCATGGCTATTTTGTCAGTGTGGATGCCCACGCAATGGAATGTTTCTTTGACAAAGTGACGACTGGCATGAAAATGAGCTTGATGTTTGAGGTGGTAGAAGGAGGTTTTTTAGACATTGATGTAGAGGTATATGTCACATGATTATCACGTTACTTTATAACATGTATATTTCACACAGATTATGGGACCTGATGGACGTGTTATTCATACAGTGGAGCGTGAGACCAATGGGAAATACACATTTACTGCCAATGCTGATGGTGTCTATAAATATTGTTTTAGTAATAAAATGTCATCAATGACACCTAAAGTTGTAATGTTTAGCATGGAAATAGGAGATGCCCCCAAAGAACATGATAAAGGTGATGGTAAGTATTGGGTTATTAAATTGAGAAAAATACTAATGTTTATAAAGACTGATTTCCTTGAGGGAAACCCTGTTGTTATGATTGGATGTTTCCTTTATTGTAGAACATGGTAGACTTGCTGAGATGGTGTCTGAGTTGTCAACTGGTTTAGCTGGAGTAAAACATGAACAAGAGTATATGGAAGTTAGGGAAAGAATCCACAGAATGAGTAAGTTATGATTTTAATAACAGGGGTTGATTCAGCTGTATTATATGTATAGTTACATGTACATGTATAATGTATGTTGATCACAAAATAAATGAGATATTGCTCTCTCTCTCTCTCTCTCTCTTAGTCAACGACAATACTAACTCTCGTGTGGTATGGTGGGCTGTGTTTGAATCTTTCCTTCTAATAGCTATGGCATTTGGACAGATTTATTATTTGAAGCGTTTCTTTGAAGTTAGACGAGTAATTTAACAGGAGCAACGACCAATTCTTTTCATATTGTAAAATGAGCTAGGTTAATATTATGATACTCATCATCTTTTAATAATAATTCTCTTATTTGATCAAAAAACAAGTCAACTTCAACAAAAATAATTATTACATGTATTAAAAACAATTTCAGTTTCACAATGACAACAGAATGGGTTATTACAGTTCATGGTTCTATCATCTTTCTCCATTCTTCAATCTTGTCTGAATCCACTCCACTCCCACCACAGACAATGACAACAATATGATGTAACTTGAGAGGTAACTTTCCTTCTGATTGTAGTTGTGATAATACATTATTACTAGTAACAGCAGCTACTGCAGCTCCACAGGCAGGAGGTATGTAGATGCTATATTCATCTGAAAAAGGAATAAATATATCACTCTCTCTCTCTCTCTCTTGCTCACCAGCCATAAAGATACATGCTTTAAGAGCTTCTTCATCTGGTATAACACAAGATAACACATTATGTTCACTCAACCAGTCATATGTCTTTTTACAAACACGACAGGCACCTAAACACTTTGCTATACTGATGAGAAATAAAATATAAAAAAGATCAGCTGCTATACCAATCATTGTATAACCTTGTGATTCCATCAAGTTCAACCCACTTCTCTGCCTTCACGCATGCATTCAAACTGTCTGCTCCTTTGGTTTCCATAGCAACAAATGGTACTTGACTCCACCCACATTGGTGCATCCCATGTAATAGTCCATTCATCAGTCCTCCTCCCCCAACAGAAGCTATAATAGCATCAGGTAATATGTCTGCTCCGAGTTGATCTTTAATCTCTGATATCATGGTAGCATGACCTTCCCTAGAGATTATAAGGAATCATTCAAGTGCTGTCTATCTAACCACTTATCTTCAGTATGCATGCTTACCAAATTACAGGATTATCAAAAGGGTGGATATATTCCACACCTAAATATCATTTTATAATAGGAAGTAAGATTATTTCTAATTAATGTACCATCTTGTGCTGCAATTTCTAATGCTTTTTTATTAGTCTCATCAAATACCTACAATATAATATATACATAGTGATTACGTAATTAGCTATTGAATATCACCACAATAAGACTGAGACCAGTACAACTAGTATGAGTATCAGACCTTGCCATGAACTTGAACAAAAGCTCCTTCTGACAATAGTTTCTCTCTCATTACTTCTGAAGTAGTTTCTGGTACGTAGACAGTGATTGGTCTGTTGAGCTTCATTGCAGCACAGGTAGCTGCTAATCCTGCATTACCTCCTAATATTAATGATAGCAACTTTAGTTTGGGACTACTTTTAATTATACCTGATGCACATACAAACTTTTTGCAACCTTTCTCCACTGCCTGGAGGGATATGGAACATGTACACATCAATATTCAAAGAGCTATGCATAAGACAAACTCATGCTCAGTTTATGGTGTACACAGTACAGGGTTTCATTTAGGGGGGGGGGGCGTTTGCCCCCCTTGCTAGAGTCTTGCCCCCCATGGAAATTAGGTTAGCCATTTTTTTTCAAGGGGTAATTGGATGTAATGAATACAGAACTGAAACTCAACACAAGGAATATACAGCATAAGATAAACATAGGCTAAAAAAGGAGTATGTACAGTTTTTAAACTAAACACCAATAGTCTATGGGTATTAAATTACTCCTAAATGCTTTATCAGCACCAGTATAACTTGGTCTATAGGTGTTAAGTGTCTTATCAGCACAGAAATATGGTCATCTCATCATGTCATTTGAAAACCACAAATTGTCTGAAAATGTGCCAGAAGCAATCTCAGAGGGTCTAAAATTCAGAAATTTTCTGGGGAAATGCCTCCAGATCACCCTAGAGGATGTGCTGTCACGCACAGTCCCTTCGCCCCCCTAAATTTTCTCAATGTATTATTTTGCCCCCCCCCCTTGTCAATGAAACCCTGCAAATTGTGCAATAGACTCATTCTCGTTCTAATGTTGTCATTCATTTCCAAATATGTATGTATGTAATTCTTATAAAATCACCTTTCTACAGACTAAACTGATGCCACGATACTTGAAACTTCCTGATATCTGTTGAGTCTCCATCTTTAGCCATACTGTACAACCTTGCCTCTCAGAGAGAGACTTGCTTTTCATCAAATTTGTTTCCACATACATGCTACTCTATCCGGTCACGCCCAGTAGATATTACATGTTATATGACTCGATGTCTTTGCCTCTCGACGACTCTGAACAGTGGGTACCAAATCCTAGTGAATTAAAGTCATTTCTGTTTCAACTGTATCATCACGATCGTTTCCAAGAGACTTTAGATCACATTAAACAACACGAAGTCTACATTGGTGCCAAATCTTTTGAAAATGGCTTGAATGCTGTTCTTTTAGAATCAGTTAGAAATGGCCATTTAAATCTCATTCAGTATATGTTAAAGACACATTACAAATTCATTGATATTAATAAGCTTTATAAATATGGCAAGAAAGTGAAGTTGGAAACTATGCCAAGAATTTTTGATCCATGGGAAACTGCCATATACCTTCAAACAAATTCTCTCCTTCATATTGCTGCAGAAGAATGCCACTTGGAGATAATGCAATTATTAATTGATTATGGTGCTAATGTTAACATAATGAACTGTTGTGGACGTACACCACTAATGGTTGGAATACGAAATACCATTATAGTAAAGTATTTAATTGACTCAGGAGCTGACCTCTCTCTTCAAGACAAAATGGGCAATACTTCATTAATGTTAAGTATTGACTTACGAAGCTCTGAAGAAACACTAATGCTTTTACTTGAACATGGTGCAGAACCCATGGCTCTTGATAAGCGTCAATTTACAGTTCTCCATCATGCTCTACATTCTACGCTATCTGCTAAGGAGAGAAGTATTTATTGTAGCATGCTATTTTCTCAGGATATTCTTCCATCTTGCAATTCTTCAGGATGTCTTTATTATGGTAACACACTTCTGTGTTGGTCAGCACCAACATTCTTTGATACTTCAGAAGACTTGGAGCCCAACATATCCCTTGCAATGAAATATCTCAAACCAGCTTCCAGTATGTTAATATTAGCTTCCAATAATACCTCAAAATTTCTGTCTTTGCTCAAGGAAGCTCTAGTTTTTAAGGAGCAGCATGAGATCTCCATAGATTACTTACCTGTGAATGAAGCATATGGAAATCGGAAAGAAGTTGAAAATGTTAATGAGCTTATTAAGTTGACTGAAAAACCTAACAATAAAATTGAACTAATTTATCAAAACCTTATTACTATTGAACGAGTAGCGGGCTATGGTAGTTATTTACCAATTTCGTTGTTGCTTGATGCCTCGTCCATTTTTTATTCCACTCTCAAAATGTCCAAAGAAGGAATGAAGCTATTTAATAGAGCTATTGAAATGCTTTTGTTTCGTGTTCAAAATAATCAACCAGAAAGTAACAATCGAATCTTATTGAGAAAGACTGTGAAATTGTTGAACAAATTTCGTGCTGGTTCTCTTGAGTTAACAACAGTCTCTATAAATATCATTTCATGTGTAAAAGAATATCTTAAAAGCATTTTACAGCTTCATGGTCACAGTAGTTTAGTGGCTGGTCATGTGATACAGTTAGCAGACTTTACAGCTGGACTTCATGAAATCATAAAAGACATACTTGTGCTTGTCCATACTGATTTTGTTTATAAGAGAAATGTCGACTGTTTAATACAAACTTTATGTGAGAGTGTTCCTTTATTCATATCAGATGAAAAAATTCATACTCTTTTAGGTGTGACCATTGAAATTGATTCTTCTCAATTATTTTTCAAGAAATTCCTCGAATGTGTGTTGATATATTCCACACAATGGCTAAATACACCAATTATTGCAACTGGAGACTATCCCATTCATTTAGCTAATGACCAATTATTGCAAATTTTGCTCGAACATGGAGTTCATGAAGATGTTGTTAACAGAGACAAGAAGAAGCCATTAGCTATTTCATCATTGCCGGGAACAATTGATTCACTATCTTGTCTCTCAGCAATCTTGATTGTTAACAACTCTATACCATATTGGTGTATATTTCTACCTAAACACATCAAGAAATTTATTAGTTATCATGACCCCAATGCATTGGAACATTATATTATACCAGAACTGGTTAATGTCCCTTAAGACAAATATTTGAACCATCTTGTACTTTTTACTTGTGTCAACCTTTTATGTGTACAAAATATGAGTGGAATTCATTTACTTAAGTCTTGGAAGTGATAATAAGTTATTTAACAGTTTACTGGCATATCAATTAATATAATTATATTAACATATAAATAAAATAATATATATACATTAATGTTGAATTGTATCATAAGGAAATATAAGATTGAGGTTATAAAAAGAGGCAGAGGGTTCATCATATGACGAGGAACATATCGAGGGTAAGGTTTTGGTATAAAAGAGGGGGTCAATAGAAAAATCATAGACTCGAAGTAATCCCCGTTGCCTAGGAAACCAAATATATGTTATCCAGTCAATAATGACTACAGTGCATTTATAATACTTGTTGAGAATGTCATGTGACTTGTCACATGTCCTGTCTAGTGTATCACATGACTTACCTAGTATGTAGAGGGCTCCCTCTGTTAGAAATAGATATGCTTGATGGTACATGACTAACTACAAGATAGTTCTCATCAATCTTGCACAGCGACACAGGATGTCTTAAAGATAGAAGAAAGATAATATAGAATGATGGTCGGCATTTGTAAACCTTTCTTGTGCTGTCCAAAGTTCATGGCCCATTCTCAAATCCCATATAGCTACTGTTCCATCTCGACTGATGAGAGAGAGAGAGAGAGAGAGAGAGAGATACCATATGTTATTATTCATATACATACCTTCCACTGGCTACCTTCCAGTCATCTAACTCAACACATAATACAGGTGCTGTATGTCCTGATAATGTCATTACTGGATATGAGCTACTACCATCATAAAGATTAATCCTAGAAAAGTACAATAAGTCATAAATAGAATAACAATTTGAGGTTAGTAAGGGAGTCCAGAGAATTTACGAAGTGTTTTAAGAAAATTCCAACTCAAAGCAATAGCACACACATATACCTCTTGTCATCTCCTCCAGAGATTATTCTAACTCCATTAGTACGTTGATCATTGCTCTGAGTCTTCTCAAACTCAACACATTGTATTTTACTATAATGTCCTCGATAACTTTCCTTATGTGTACTAGTAACTAAGTCATAAATTTTAACCTTTTGAAATAAAAGAAATATTGAATTAAAAGTGTATATCAATCTTACCTGATTCCAACTACAATCAAATATACCACATGCTACTGTGTTGTTTGAATGAGTAAAACAGTGGATACAGGAGACACCCTCGTCTCCAGCACCAGTTAAGAGATGGGTGGCATTTTTGAAAGACTTCTGTGGTGACTACAGAGAGAGAGAGAGAGAGAGAGATCACAACTTACATAATCAAAGATTTACTTGTAAAGTTAAGCTAGTCTGTGTAGAATAAAGAATCAAGAACTGATCAACTTGTGACTCACATGATGTAGATACTAAGGAGACATTTTTGATCTATATTGAATAAAACATTAAATATATTTCACAATTTTCTTGTACCTGAAAGTTTCTAAGTTGGGCAGAAGTAGGTAATGTCATCTCAATTTTTATCCATTCATTTAATTGATCATGTGATGTGGAAAGGAACGTCAAATATGAAAATGGTGAAAGACCTCCTAAAAAGGAACAAATAATGTGTCACATTTTCAAATGTTTTTGATCGACTACCTGATGCAAATACAAGTCCATGGTATATACCATTGGTTGCTATGGCAACAGAATGTATACCCATTGAGTTGCTATAGCTATTGTATACTTGTTCATTTTGTTCTAAATCAAATACTTTTAGCACACCTAGAGAGAGAAACATTAGTACATGGAACCATATTGTTATACAGGTAGATTGTGGGTGGGTTTAGGGTGGAGCTAGAAACAATAGACTTTTAATTAAGGTACATAGTGTACAGCTAATTACATGATAATATTTTATAAGATAGTTAATATCCACTACTTTATGCTTACCAGCTGCATCACCCGTGCAAGCCACACCCTCACTAATTGCTGCACATGTGGGTGTGGCTGTATACACATTTGGTGGAAGGGTTTGTGATAATGTGAGAGGACCATCTTGTTCATTTGATAAAGACCACAAATGACATTCTCCGTAACTATAGCTACAGGAAAAAATAACAAAAGATTACCTCATATTATGTAATTATATAGCAAAAATTTATTGATATATTGAGACTTTTTAGAAAATACAATGCAGAATGTATTTAGTTGTATTTATTATAAGATATGTTCCAATATAATAGTATTTGTACCACGTCATAATTTGTTTGTTATGATAAACAGCACAGCACAACTTCCCAGTACTGTCAGGTTGATAGTCTGATATACCACATATACGTTCCTGAGTATGAGAGGGAGAGAGAGAGAGAGAGAGAGAGAGAGAGATCATGCTGTAGTAAGTAAATTAATGGATGACACTTGCTTTCCAATTTTGTTGTATTCTTTTCTTTCTTAATATTAATTCTTTTACTACAGTTTTCCAATGAACTCCAGTACTGTCTGTCTCGGTACTGTAACCTAATTCATGACATTTAATGATCCACAACTGATTATCTTCAGCCAGTATACCCCAACTATGACTGACCTATATATAGTGAGAGAATCAACAATGCTGATCACAATTTTATATTAAGTACCATTGAACAGTGACAGAGATCTTGAATACTAAGATAACTGAATATTAAGATGGCTATTTCTTTTGGAAGCTGAATATCAAAGAACGGAATACTATCTATTTCATTCTAACATGGAAAGAAAATATGGATGGATGAAAGCTATACTGGGAGGACAAATAGAAGAATGAATAGATAAGAATAGATGAATGAATGGACAGGCAATAATATAATCTTACTAAATCTGATATAAGTTTGTCAATTAACTGTTCTTCATTATGTAGAGAAGTACCACTTGCATACACTTTCCTTTGAGTCTTATTCTCACTACAACTTTCTCTTTCTCTTCCCCCTGCAGTATCACATCTCTCTCCATTTTTAGATGCTTGGATACAGATAGCTCCTCCTGGAAGAACAAAAAGAGAAGACCCTCCAATTGTAGCCTTCCCCTTATCAGCAAGATCTGTAAGTTGGTCATCAACAGATTGATGATATTGTTTCTTTGGTGGTCCAGTTAAATTGTCATCATCAAGTAATGGAGTCCCTCTTTTGTAACCTAATATTACAGTACTAGAAGGGTTCTCTTCATTATAGTGGAGCTGATGCTCAGGATAGTGTGGTGAATTATAAACTGATGATTGAGGAATCTTCTTTGATGGTTTATGATTCCTTTGACTACTTAGCTCTCTCTTCCATTCTTCCAGAAAACTGCTCAGTTCTTCAGGTTGTAAAGACCTATCCTCCTCCCCATTCATACCTAATATTACTAAGTGGGCAAAGGTCAGAGCAAACTCTCTTGTACTTTCATCCCCAAGACTAAATTTCTTCAAGGGACACGAGCGTACAGTCTGAACAAAAACATAAAACATAAACATGCTTTAAATGAGTAGCTAATTGTTAGCAACAAAAAGATGTTTGATCAAGCAAATCCACTATTAAGATAAGAATATTCATTGATGACTCAGACAGTCAATACTTTACTCAATAATAAAACAACAATTATCTAGCTACTTACCTAGTTGAGCCTGACTAACAAAGGACACGAATAGCTTCGTATCAACTCATGACACTATGTCTGTACTTTTAAGTAGTGGGATGGCTCCGTCCCAATTCGCTCAGTGGGCATGGCAGCTTGGGGACGAGACTAATTTTTAATTTCATTCGGGATTTGTTTCCGGTCCGGAGCCAAATCTGGAGTGAAAATTTTTGCCATAAAATGTCCTTTTTCAGTTTAATGGCATCCAGATCTTTCCATCTTAGTAAAGTTATTGAAGATCTGTTCCTTCATGAGGTGTTAAAATATTTCTTCTGTACTAACTTTTAAAGTTGACATATTTTATCAAAACAGTCATCTAAAACTGAAATATTAAAAAAATTAACAAATATTATATGATATTATATATCTAACAGTTAATAAACTAGTTTATAGAGGAGGGATGCATATGAATTGACTCCTTCTTTTATTGGCTTTT
The DNA here is from genome assembly GCA_963965975.1 of Xestospongia bergquistia. Classification (NCBI taxonomy): domain Eukaryota; kingdom Metazoa; phylum Porifera; class Demospongiae; order Haplosclerida; family Petrosiidae; genus Xestospongia; species Xestospongia bergquistia. The sequence goes on from OZ014417.1 coordinate 1,494,295, forward strand.
CATGATGATGTTGTTTAGTGATGGTGTAGTAAATACGAAGAGGAGCCATGACAACATGAGCTATAAAGTGACTAGGATATGAAGCATAACAAGAAGCTACAGAACTATCTACTACAATTGTACCACATTGAGTCATTGGAGCATATACTCCTTCTTTACGAACTGCAGTGATGTTTGCCACTTGAGTTGACTGGACCTGATAACTAGGACTGTTTATTCCTAAAATGTAGTCTCCTGGTTGAAGACAACTTGCTATGACTGCTTTGAACTTGAGTTTTGCTTTATCTTGTGTGACTGAGAAGACAAGGTGGTTTCCAGAAACATATAGCAATACTCCAGATTTTGTTTGAATGGCCATGTAAGTAGCAATAGTCTTAGGTTCATAGTGGAGAAAGGTGATGACTTCACTGAATATAGTACTACCATGTGATGATATAGAAAGCACTTTGTCTCCCGGTTTGAGCTCATGCATGAATTTAACCCCATCCTTAGTTATGACAGTACTCTCACCTGGAAAACACTTACGTTTTTTCTATGGAAATAATATAATATAATAACTGTATTAAAAATTTCAATATAGCAAACATACTTGTTGTTGTGTTGTGACTTCATTCACAACAATTGTTTTTACCTCCTCTTTTGCCTGTGCTGGGTTGTCTGAATTTCTATCAAAACTGTCCCTACATCTTTGAAGAGCACCATGGATGTACCCCCCGTCATGTTGAAGAGACAATTGTTTCACCATTATCAACAATTCATCTCGTACTGCAGAACTGCTATGTAGAGAATCTACAAGAATATAACGATTCTGAGTTTTGTCAACTACTGTCTTCAATTCTTTAGGACACCGTGGATTATTCAATGACTCAGTAAAAGTTTTAAGTTGTTCATCTCTTGTTTCACCATACTCTGTAGCACTTGTTATAACCAGAAGAGCATGAGACCAAAAGTTAGAGCCCTCTTCAGCGAAATACTGCACTATTACCGCATCATCTCTGCTAAAACGACCTTTTGCTGATATTACAAACATTAATACATGTAAGTTAGCATTACTGCCACCTGTAACGACTAGTTCTGCTCCTTTACATATTTTTTCAAGACCTTCTTTATCTTCTTCAGCCGCATCTGCTAATCCAGGTGTGTCGATTACGTGCATTGTGAACTGGTCTCCATCAATATCTACTATACAACTTTCTCTATCAGCGTCACCTGTTACTCCAGCAAAGCTGCGAGCTGCCTTGAATTTACTTTTTTCAGTCAGAAAATTACCCAAAGAGCTTTTGCCAACACCAGTTTTCCCAATAAGAAGGACTTTAATATCGCGAAGGCCAGACGAAGCCATTTCGTATTACTAAAGATTGATGCCAGCGATGACCTCTAAGTAGTTGCTTTTACTTGATGACGTAATCATGCGTAACTCGTTTTTATAAAAGAGCAGGTCGTCCAAACGTATCTATCGATCATGTGGAAACTTTTAAGCAAACCCCAACCGACCCAAGAGCAAATTCAGAAATATGCTAAGTATAGGTTACCAAACGATATCTCCATCGGTCACCTAGAAGCGAAAAAGCAAAAATTCAAAATCCTTTTGATGGGGAAAACGGGTGCTGGGAAAAGTGCTTTTGGAAACCTTTTACTTGGAAGGAAAGAATTTAAAAGTGAACCTGGTCTTACATCTATTACTGGAAAGTCCGCATGTGCCGAGAAGGACTGCGGTGGTGTCTACCAAGTATATGTAGTTGATACTCCTGGACTTTCAGACGCATCTGAAGTTATGGACGATGAAGAAGCTCTAAAAGAAATTGCCAAGGGCTTGCTTTTGACAGTTACAGACGGTGACCCTGGAGTGGACGTCGTGCTATTTTGCATTTCTACAGCAGAGCGATTTTCCCGTGATCAACAACACGTGTTGCAATACTTTCAAGCGATGAATTCGACTGTTACCAACTTCTGGTCATATGTCATACCAATATTCACACATATCAATGAAATTGGAATATCAAATGATACAGAACAAAGACAATTCATTTTAGATTCGGCAAAAGATCCTCGAGGACCTATTGGTTTGAAATGGTTGCTATATAACGTTCAAAATAGATTCATGGTTGTCGATTCAGCTTGTTCGTCACCAGAATATCAATCAGCTAAACGAGCTGAGTTATTATGGCATTTGGGTAAAGTAACAGGGATAAATGATGGAAGAAGATACACTAATGAAATGTTATTAAATGCATTCAAATTTTCGAATCCAGACCTTACAACAAATATTCAAACCAGGACTAATACAGCAGATAATACTTTAAAAAGTGGAATTGACATGGATCCAGAGTCTGCAATAGTACGGGATATAAAAGTTAGAGCACAAGAACTTCAAGAACTTGAGGTTAGGAAAATCAACATATTAAATATATTATAATAATACCAGTATATATATATATATATATATATATAATAATAATTTTTATTATCCTACATACAGCAATGTTTTCCAGGTGAGAGTACTGTCATAACTAAGGATGGGGTTAAATTCATGCATGAGCTCAAACCGGGAGACAAAGTGCTTTCTATATCATCACATGGTAGTACTATATTCAGTGAAGTCATCACCTTTCTCCACTATGAACCTAAGACTATTGCTACTTACATGGCCATTCAAACAAAATCTGGAGCATTGCTACATGTTTCTGGAAACCATCTTGTCTTCTCAGTCACACAAGATAAAGCAAAACTCAAGTTCAAAGCAGTCATAGCAAGTTGTCTTCAACCAGGAGACTACATTTTAGGAATAAACAGTCCTAGTTATCAGGTCCAGTCAACTCAAGTGGCAAACATCACTGCAGTTCGTAAAGAAGGAGTATATGCTCCAATGACTCAATGTGGTACAATTGTAGTAGATAGTTCTGTAGCTTCTTGTTATGCTTCATATCCTAGTCATACTGTAGCTCATGTTGTCATGGCTCCTCTTCGTATTTACTACACCATCACTAAGCAACATCATCATGAAAAGCCAATAAAAGAAGGAGTCAATTCCTATGCATCCCTCCTCTACAAACTAGTTTATTAGCTGTTAGATATAATTATAATATTTAATAATACTTGTTAATTTTTGTGTCAGTTCAGTATTAGATGACTGTTTTGATAAATATATATGGCAACTAAGCTCATCAAAAATAAAGTGGCATGTTGCCTCTAAGCTCATCAAAAATAAATAATTATTGACCAAGCCAAAAATTATTACTTCTAAAATTCACATTAAAAATTGTCTTTTTAAAAATTTCCTATGACAAAAGTTTAGATTGTTCTCCCATGTAGACTAAATATATTATTAAGCAAAGCAGTACTTAATATGTAGGGATTACTTGGGGGAAATGGTCAATGAATATTATTTATTTAGTATTGTCTCCAAGACTACCATCCCCCAAAATGTAAAAAAGGTAAAAAGCCGAAAGGTAGACTGATTTTCTTAGGACAGGAAATAATACATTACCAGTATGGTACCCCCTTGGTTCAAAATTTGGCACTGTAATCTCATTAACATCAGGTAGTATTTTAGACTTAATTAGATGACAGTGGGCAAATAATATTATAATATTCATTTGCCCACTCATCAATGGACAATATAGATAGTAAATAAGAACAAGTGTTACTATATTTAGAATTTGGGACATGGGGATGATATAATTCCTGAATGGTCACAGCCTGATTTTCTAAGTTCAATTTCCAATTATATATAATTGAAAATTGAACTTAGAAAATCAGGCTGTGACCATTCAGGAATTATATCATCCCCATTTCCTAAAACTGTCCCAAATTCTAAATATAGTAATACTTGTTCTTATTTACTATTTATATTGTCCATTGCTGAGTAACATTTATATCATGTAAGAAAAACGAAAGTCAAACAAAATTATCTATGGGGTGTGGCAGTCTATGGACAATAATATAATTATTGTCTTTTGTACTGTGGCTCATGAAATATACGACAGACTGGATTAGAAAAATACTCTGTTATATGTTAGTAGAGTCTTGAGCAATTACCCAGATAGAGTGTTCCATAGTACTCTTATTGGACCTGACATGAGAGTGTATACACAATAGACTGGTTAGAAAAAACTGTTAGTATAATCATCAGTAACTACCCAGATAGAGTGTTTCATAGTACTCTTATCGGACCTGACATGAGAGTGTATACACAATAGACTGGTTAGAAAAAACTGTTAGTATAATCATCAGTAACTACCCAGATAGAGTGTTTCATAGTACTCTTATTGGACCTGACATGAGAGTGTATACACAATAGACTGGATTAGAAAAAACTGTTAGTATAATCATCAGTAACTACCCAGATAGAGTGTTTCATAGTACTCTTATCGGACCTGACATGAGAGTGTATACACAATAGACTGGTTAGAAAAAACTGTTAGTATAATCATCAGTAACTACCCAGATAGAGTGTTTCATAGTACTCTTATCAGATCTGACACAAGAATGTATACACAATAGACTGGATTAGAAAAACCATTCTATGATATGTTACTAGAATCACGAATAAGTAGCCAGATAAAGAGTGTTTGTTAGTGTACTGTCAAACCATCCTTATGTGACTCATGATTCTACTAACATATCATAGAATGGTTGTTCAAATCCAGTCTATTGTGTATACACTAATATCAGATCTGATAAGAGTACTCCTTGACATATGAGAGTGTATAAAAATACCCAGAATATTATGGTCAAAGAACTCGATCGATCGATATGTAAGACTGTGCATTGCTATTATGTAACGATACCACATTAATTTTTTTGTGTCTCTATGTGTTTTCAGTATTGTATTTTAGTATTGTGTATTGTGGTCCATACCCTGGTAGACCAACCACAGGCTGATGAAGGGGCACTCCTGTCAAAAATTAACATTAAAAAAAAGATTGTGCCACAACTGGAAACATTGATGTTTTGTCTGTATTATTTATAATAAAAATGTACTCCAGGAAGAAGGTATTTAGTATGAATTTGATTGCACACACGGTCTTTCCTTTAAGTCACATCTTCAGTAGTCTCGTCCACAGTATGCTGGGATCACGTGCGTCGTTTCCAAATTAGTTCGTAAGCTTATATAACAAGCGCCATGCAACGGAATTGACATAGCTGTCGAGTCATGAGTGGTACACTTGAGTTACCATGTCTTGGTCGTCCTTTCCAGCTGGGTATGCTGTACGATTGTCGCAATGATAGTCTTGTTCCTGGAAAAACATTATGGAATGAAGAACTCCTGAAAGATGCTCTGAGTGAAACACCTCAACCTAGTAGTGAGTTTGAAATCATTGCAGAAGATACTACCACAGATAAAATGTCCAGTCTTGGTGTGGAAGGTAACCTGTCATTAAGCATATTGGGTGGATTGATAAGTGTCAATGGATCGGCAAAGTATGTTGAGGATCACAAATCTTCTAGTAACCATGCTCGTGTTACTCTAAAGTACGCCTCTACCTCAAAATTTCAGCAGCTAACAATGAAACAGTTAGCAACATCAAATATTCAGTACCCTGAGGTGTTTGATGAAGGTACTGCAACACATGTTGTTACTGGTGTACTGTTTGGTGCTGACGCTTTCTTTATATTTGACAGAGAAGTGAGCCAAGAAGAGAATTATCGTAAGGTACATGGAGATATGCAAGTCTCGATCAAGTCAATACCTAACCTGCAAATTGGGGGTGGTGTAGGAGTGGATATTGAAATGAAAAACAAACAAGAAACAGATAAGTTTCATTGCAAGTTCTATGGAGACTTGATATTGGATAGCAATCCTTCAACTTTCCAAGATGCTGTTGCAATTTACAAAAAACTACCAGAGTATTTCCGTAATAAGACTGTTCCTAAAAAAGTATGGCTTTACCCTTTGAGCAGTCTCTCCAATAAAGCAGCTCAGATGGTGAGAGAAATTAAAGTTAGTCTTGTGACACAAGCACAGCAAATTACTGATGTCTTTCACAATATGTTGATGAAAAGCACTGACCTAATAAAGAGTGATGTTTGTGAGTCTTTTCCTGTGATTAAGGAGCAATTGTCACTATTCAAGGAAATGATTACTGAGTATAAGACTAATTTTATGAAACAACTATCTTTGATATTGCCTAAAATACGTGGTGGAGAACTAGCAGAACAGGAGCTAGCAGACATAATTATGACTGTGTATAGATCACCTTTTAATGAGCGTTCATTGAAATCATGGTTGGATGCCAAGGAAGAAGAAATAAAAGTACTGTCAATGTACTTAGATATCATGCATGAAGCAAAAGGTATGTAGTTCATTTTACTAACAAAGAAACAATACCTACGCATGTATAGACATTGTTTTTACAGTATGACATGTGGGCATGTTACTGTAAAATTTGACTGATTGATTTAGCCAATATTATGGTTATATTGATTGATAATGTAGAATTATTTGATGCAAGCTAAAGTAAACATCTTCATTCCTAACATACTATCAGATTTGACTAAACAGTCAATCTGATAGTACATGGAATAAAAAAATATGATGTTCACTTTCAACCAATCAATTTTACAGAGTATAGTGTAATATATAATACATCATAATTTATTGGGACAATCATGTTGTGTTAAACTCATATAGCACTGTAAGTGTAGTTATTATAGATTAGCATATTTTAATAGTGATTTCTACCCTTTAAGCCCTAAATATTAAAGTTAAAGCTTGTGGTTCTGACTATCCTACTTGGCCAAATGACCAGATCCGATTTAAAGCTTGGACTGTCTGGCCTAGGTTTCTGTATTTAACAATGGTATTGTGAATCTAGTAATCTGCAAGCTAGACCCTCTTTCTTTTTTGACAGACTGACAACTAATAAGAGGAGGGTCTATCTAGTGTGGCCTGCTAGATCAATATACTTGTGATAGATATCAAATGCCATCTTTCTTCACATGTAGGTGTAATAATTGCTGCCCCTGGTGATTTTGCTTCTATAGTTCTTGACCCAAAATATGAATATGTTCTTAGTTTTGAGTTTAAGGTTGGCAAGAAGAATGATGAGTTCCTCCAAGGTATGAATTCTGTTTTACGTAATGATGTTAGTCAAAGTACACGAGATGGCTTCCCAAAGCAGTTGCAATGGTTCAAGAATGTTACAATAACTAGTGATTTACGTCTCAAAGCCACACAGTTTATTACTTTTGCCAAAGCAAACTCTGAAAACAAAAGAGTTAAATTCATTGCAAGCGACAAAAGTGAAGATGATGTTGTTGCTAATAACAAAGGAGCAGATATTATACTATATCAGAATGGAATTCCCTCAGTGTTTGAACCTCCTAGTCAGCTGGAAAAATTAACAGCTACTAATGTGACTCACGAAAGTATTCACTTGAAGTGGAGCCCACCTCAATATGGAGTTACCAGTATAAAGTGTTACACTATTTTATATCGCCCAACTGATGCATCTGAAGATTGGGGGTGGAAGACACAGAAAACCAAACAAAAAGAAACTGCCATTACAATCGATCAGTTAGCTTCAGAAACAAAGTACAGCTTTAAAGTATGTGCAGAATGTGAATGTGGATTGAGTGGAGATAGTGAACTTACCGAAATCAAGACTCTTCGAAGTGTTAATGTACTTCTCATTGGAAAAATTGGATCAGGTAAAAGCACTCTTGGCAATTTACTCATCAAAGATAAAAAATTTAAAGAAAAGTCTGGATTTAGCACAACAACAGACGATTCTCAAGTGGGAAGTTGTATAGTAAGCGTTGACGATGACAACTTCACAATGCATATAATTGACACACCTGGACTAGCAGATGTTGTTCGAGAAAATAAAGAAATTTTTGTTAAAATAGCCAAAACAATACCAGTACCCATTCAAAATGGCAAACCTATTATTCACACAATGATATATGTTTTATCAGCAGCTCATCCCTATACTCGAGATGATGCTGCTATTCTGGATTACTTTGCCAAAGCAGCTGATAAAATTTGGTCCTATGCTATGTTAGTTATAACAAATGCTAACAATTATGGTCAAACAAAGTATGAACAAGAACAAACATTTAGACAATTACTGAAGTCATCAAAATGTCCTGATGCTTTAAAAAATCTCTTTGACAAAATTGAGAACCGTTTCGTTTTTGTAGAATCAAAGAGTAGCAATCCTCAAGAAATACAGGAAACAAGATTAGAAATATTGAAAACCATACAACAATTGTCTTCAGGAAATGATGGAGGGTACATTGCTGAATTTCTTTTTGATGCTAAAAATCTGGGAAAAAATTGATGTAAACATTAACACAACATTTTGATACCGTGATAACTCCTCTAACTATTACTATATAGTTTTGTTAATTAAAACATTGTAATAAAAGAAGTCAATTTTAATTCATCCTTTATTAATTTTAGGGCTTAATAAATTAATGGCTAATTCATAACAAGTAGAAAGCACTTACTTAGGTAAGTAACATTTAAATTAATCTATAGCAGTTAATATTCTTTGTATGGCATCAATTCCTTGAATTATATGTCCAACAATAAATAATAAAGAGATTTGTCTCAGTACTATAACCTATTTCATGACATTTAATGATCCACAACTGATTATCTTCAGCCAGTATACCCCAACTATGACTAATCTATTGAGAGAGAGACCCTCATACAATGTAGGTACCATAGAACAGTGACAGAGATGTTGAATACTGACTCAGAGATAACCAAAAATTAAGACAGCTATTTCTCTTGAGAGAGATGCAATAGTGCTGGAAAAGGAGAAAGTACTAGTAGTGAGGATGGGACTAATAGGAAAATTATGAAAGTGATAGCTTTCTACAACGAAGGGAAATTACTTGCAAGATCTGTAAGTTGGTCATCAACTCATTGTTTCCTTGGTGGTCCAGTTAAATTGTCATCATCAAGTAATGGAGTCTCTCTTTTGTAACCTAATATTACAGTACTGGAAAGATTGTCTTCATTATAGTGGAACTGATGTTCAGGATAGTGTGGTGAATGAAGAATCTTTTTTAATGGTTCATAATTTCTTTGACTACTTAGCTCTCTCTTCCATTCTTCCAGAAAACTGCTCAGTTCTTCAGGTTGTAAAGACTCTTCTTCCTCCATAACAAGCATATTAATAAATGTGGGCGGGGCTCAGAACTATAATAATAATAATAATAACCTCGACATCTTCCAATAATTGCATACCAACAACCAACATACTTCATTAAAAGGTCGAACACGAAAGGTTTGAGGAGGACAGCTGTTGAGTTACAGTAAGCAACTGCTTAATATTAGTCAATAACTTATTTTAGTCTTTTTATAGATCTTGAAAAACACTTAACTATATCAACTGTATAATTTCAAGTACATTGCCAGAAGGCTGTCTTGGTCAGTCGTGGACATAGTAAGTACATGTCATGATACATCAACTTTTAGACTTTAAAAACGTTTGGTATATCACCAGAATTACGTCATCAATAGATCTCTATTCCCAAGATCCTAAATCTTAAATATAGTCGCACATAGTCAGCCCCTCCCTCAAAGAAATGGGAGGGTCTGGTGGATTGGTATTGACTGTCTCATTCAAAGCATCACTTTAAGTACAGTGATATTTAAGTACCTAATACCTGATTGTGTGATCATATCTGTGATCATGTGGAAATAAAACTTAGATTTTAATTCCTCTCCTTGAGTGTCTTTAACTTAATATAAATGTTGTTATGAGGCTCAAATTGTTGGCATTATTTTTGTTACAATGTGTCTCTTTATATTTGATAGTTGAGTCATAAGTTATGTGAGTTTAGTATTAGAAATTATAAAAGTTAAACATAAAAGAAAATAAATATAAAAAGTATTTTATATAATAAGTTAAACTAAAATTGTGTATTACTAGTCAGAGTATTTTAGAGTTCACTTTTCTTCTTACACTAAGTAGCTGCTTATAATAATAATTATCCTAATATGACTACCACTGTTTTTATTTGAGTATAGGTTGCGTCAGTTGCTCATTTGTATGCTGTGTTTTACTCCTCTCACCTTATCTCATTAATGATGGCTACACAAGAATATGACTTCTCTGAATTCGAAAGGAATGAAAAACAAATGTATGACATTAATGAGAAACTGATATTAGATCTAGCATGGGAACGACAACAGAAAAAAGTACGTAATTTATATATTCCATTATAATCATAATCCTGCATAACTATATCTTACACAAGAGAAACTTTTCAGCTAGTATATACTGACATCTTAACTGCTAAATCATTTTCTGTTCTGTTCCATTGCTATAGACCTTCACTGCTTGGTGCAATTCACATTTGAGGAAAGTGGGCATAAAGATTGAAGATATCACTAAAGATTTTAGTGATGGACTGGCATTATTAAAGTTATTAGAGGTTATTAGTGGTGAGAGCATCCCACCTCGTGAGAAGGGCAAATTTCGTGTTCACAATATTGCAAATGTTAATCAAGTGCTAGAATATATTGCTAGTAAAGGGGTCAAATTATATGGTATTGGAGCTGAAGGTAAAGTATACTACCTGTTAATAAACTGCCTCTTTCTATAATCCTTTAATAAATAATTAATTTATAATAAATTAACATTTGTTTTCTATTGTATTTCAGAAATTGTTGATGGCAACTTTAAGATGACCATGGGTATGATTTGGACTATTATTCTTCGTTTTTCTATACAAGATATTTCTGTTGAAGGTATAGTTAACACACACACATGTACATGTTTACATAAGTATGTTTACAGAAATGTCTGCTAAAGATGGGTTACTGCTGTGGTGTCAAAGGAAGACACAACCTTACTCAAATGTTCACGTCGTTGATTTTCACATCAGGTAATTTTTAACACTAGTCAAGGCTAATCTATCAAGCTTTTGATAACTAATCTACTTCAAGCATGTCAGATGTTATATATATATATATATATTGTGCAGGATATGTTCTAATATATATATATATTGTGCATGATATGGCTAGCTATATAGTATTGACAAAGTTTCTACAGTTTAATTTATTGCTATTATAATAGTGTAAATTTTAAAATTGACAAAATTGCAGAGCCAGTGTTTGTTCAGCAAAGTATTCATACTTGTTATTACGACTCTTATAGTCATAGTAGATTGACTGCATCTAAACCAGTTTCTCTCTGTCAACAATACAGTGATATCATAAATGAAAACTGTCTCCTTGTAGTTTCAAAGATGGTCTTGCTTTCTGTGCTCTTATTCATTGCTATCGACCAGACCTCATTGACTATGACAGCTTAAAAAAGGTAAACCAATCTATACTATTGTAATAGATTGATAATTGTATTCCAGGGCAATGATCTATATAATCTTAATCTGGCATTTGATGTGGCTGAGGAACACCTTGACATTCCCAAGATGTTGGATGCTGATGGTATAATATGACTGATGTATGAATAAATATATTTAAAATATTATCTTTAGATATTCATGAGTCTGATAAACCTGATGAACGCTCTGTCATGACATATGTGTCTGCTTACTATCATTGCTTTGCTCAGGGAGAAACAATTGAGGTGACTGGTGAGGGAGAAGGGATTGCAATTTTAGACATTACTGAGGGAGAAACAGTTGAGGTGACTGAGGAAACTAAGAAAATTGGTAAGGTTCATCATATACTAACTACAAGAGTGCACAACATACAGGAATTATAATTTCACACAAAGTTACCTGGCTTTATTAAATTTAATAAATAATAACTTAACTTTAATAGCTTAACTTTAATAACTTAACTTAAATAACTTAACTTTAACTAATTTTCGTATGAAAAGAAAATTCAGAATCGTTGTCCCTATTGATCAGTTACAAATAGTTAACTTTAATAATTATTAAGTGCATGGCATCTACTTAACATTGTACTGGAGATCAAATCTGCCACTTATTATTTGCAAAATAGGTTTTTTTCTGTAAACTGAATTATTTTAATCCCTATTATGTATTCATTGTACTTATGAATAATAACTCCAAATAAGAATGCATTATAAACACATAGCATATCACAAAGATATAATAGATTGTCTAAGTACTGCAAGGTATGCTTTTTTCTTTAGAATAAACTAGGTAATAAAAATTTGAATGGATTTAATTTCCTGAGTGTATTGATGATGAATCTATGATCATATGAGCCACACCCAATCTTAGTTATATTGCCTGTATAGACAATGTACTGTAACCATGTTACAAAATAACAATAACATTTACCTTTATTTGCTTTTATAGATCACCTTTACCTTCGTAAAGCCATCAAGAAGGGTGGATCAGTCAAAGCCAAAATTTCAAAAGTCCTGGTACAAGGTCCAGCTCGAGTTGGAAAGACTTCTGTGAAATGTCTTCTTCTCGCTCAGCCTTATAATAGTACAGTCAGTACTGGCACAGCTGAGCGTCCACAAGTAGCAGTGGGTGATTTCTCAGTAACACAATTTGGTCATGACCATAGCAGCAAACATAACTGGGTATTGGTTAACAATGAGAATACAGTTGAGCTGTTTGCAAATGATATCAAGTCTCTAATGCGTGAAATCGATCTAAGTGAGGCCGAGGGTATTAGCACAATACAAAATACCAATGTCGTGATCACAAAAACAAAAGAGAAAGATGACAGTATCATAGAAACACAACCAAGACAAGATGACAAAGATATCGAACAAGTAACACAGCAAAGTCAAAATGAAAGTCTTCAACATGGGAATGTTGATTCACCTCTTCTTACTTCATCCTCAGTGCCCACCAATGTACCTTCTCCTCAGATCTCTCTAAAAGCTACTTCACAACAGAAGAAGGAGAGTGATAATGCAGCTGCAAAGAAATTGTCAGAAATTCTTAACAAAGCTTCTAGCAGGACTGACAAATTAACGTTGTATAAAGAGTGGCTCTACTTTATCGATTCTGGAGGCCAAATTCAATTTCAGCAGATGTTACAAGCTTTTATACCTTGTGTATCAGTCCTTATGTTAGTTATTAGTCTAGCTGATGAGCTCTCTAGTCAGTCATCTTGTGAAATGCAGTGTGCAGATGGGAAGAAATACATTGTGAGTAAGCACTCAATATCGATTCATACGCTTCTGAAACGTCTCATAAGTATGGTAAATTTTGGTAATCAACAAGAGAAGGTATCCAGTGGTGACAACCATCTTTCAACTGCAATTAAACCTCCAAGCAAGTTGAAAGTAATAACTATTGCTACTCATCGAGATATGTATGATATTCTTAAACAAAAGGGAGAGATCAATGAATCCATTGAAGACAAAGAGGCTCGACTTGCTCAGATTTTTCAATCTGTGGAGGGTAATCTGTCATATCAGAATCCTGCCACAGGAAAGATTCTGTCGGAAGTTGATGGTCGTAAGGCTATACAAGGAGTTGTTGGTGATCGAGTGATTGAGGAAATTCGTAAAGAGTTAAGTAAGCAAGCTTTTGAAGTTGACATACCATTAACGTGGTATGCATACGAAATTTTCCTTCGTGATAAAGCTCGTGACAGTTGTGGAATACTTACATTGGAAGAGTGCATAACATCTGGTATCGAATTAGGTTTGGAGGAAGGTGAAGCACATAGTGCTCTAAAGTTCTTTTATCTCCTCAATTCACTTCTCTATTATCCAGAAGAAGTGACCAATTTGGTATTCATTGATCCTCATAGCCTAATCCAAGTGGTCAATGAGCTAATGGTTCTTGTTTGTAAAATACGTGCTAAGGGTGGTGTCGGTCGTGGAACACGTGCTTTGCCAGAAATGGCTAATTTTGGCATTATATCAGATGATGTTTTTTGGCATGGTGAGCAATTCGAAATGTTTGCCAAAATATCTGAGAAATTTAGCGATTTTAAATCTCATTTATTTAAAATCTTTGCTCATCTTTTGATTGCCAAAAAATTACCCAGTAACAAACCTCCTAATAATATATATTTTATGCCAGCCTTGTTGCCTTTAATTGATCCTTTGGAAAAAGTTCCGTTTGAAAGTTCTAATAGCACTCCTTTGCTTTTCTACTTTAAAAATGGTGCTCCAGTTGGCCTCTTTTGTGCCATGATTGTCAACCTCCTCTCAAGTGAAGATTATATCACTGACGATGATGACTATGGACTTTATAGTGACTTTTCGTGGTCACTTGACACTAAGTCTACTCCCAAGATGTACTCCAATGCTATTATATTGCGTAACTATGATTTGCTGGGAAGAGTTGGTCTGGTCGAGTCTACAGATTGGTTCGAGATCCACTGTGAATGTCCTGAAGATCAGGCTGAAGTTAAAGAAGCCATTCAAAATGCCATCGAAGAAACTAAAAGGAAGAGGAAGATCGGAAAAGGGATGAAAGTAAAGCTTGCTTTCTTTTGTCCTTGTGGTAAACAGCCACATCATCTTGCTATGTTTAAAAAACGATATTGTGAGCTTCATTGCAGTTTGTCTAATGGTGTTCGTATTGAAGATACAAAAGGTTCTCAACATATGTCATGGATTAAGTCTTTAAAAAGCAATCCAGGTATGTTTTATAATTTAATATAGTTAGTTTTATGTTGTCATTATTATTATAGGCAAAAGACCAGAGTTACGACATCTTGTACAGCTGCTAGCACCAATTAGTTCAAGATGGGATTTAGTTGGCAGTCAACTTGGAGTTGATTCTAATGTCATCGAAGGTTTAAAGGTGTCCACAAAACCGCATGTAACCAAACTAACTGATGTTCTACAAAAGTGGATAGACATAAAACCTACTCCTGTTACTTGGGAAAACATTATTGATGTTGTTGGAGGTCCTGTTGTACAGAAACAAGATGTAGCTATTACTATACAACAGTCCTTGAGGCATATTCGTATTGAACACAGAAAAGCTAAAGAACAAAGTAAGTCTTAATAAATCTGTGTACAAACTAAAAGTCAAGTAGAGTAACTAGTGTCTTTCAATTATAGTTATAGAGTTTTAGTACTTTTTTACAAGCAGAAAGAATTTAGAACAAATTACTATAAACTAATGATGTAACAATATAATGTTTTGACTTTAGTCTATCTTATTGTGGAGATTAGCTAGTAAATGCAACTGCTATTGTAATAAATAGAATTAAAATTAACAAGCTAATAGTAATACTGTAAACTAAAAGTGTTATAACAGGAGATACTAGAAGTAATTCTAACTATAAGGTGATCTCTTTTTGATCTTTTATCATTTTATAGGACAACCAATAATAATTGATGACTGTACTAATGAAGTATGTAGTGATTTTGATAAACTATGTAAGTTTTGCTGATATAGCAATAATTATAGTTAATTGGTTCTAATTTTCCTACAGCTGAAAAACCATCTAAAAATGATATTTTAAAATGGTTGATTCGTATTGATGCATCATGGCGTGGTATTGGTTTAGATCTTGGACTGAGTTATAATGACCTTCAAAATTTAGCTCAGTCTTCCATGTCTAATCAAGCAAAACTTGATCATGTCCTTCAGAAGTGGATAGATATGGATGGTCAAGTTACTCCTGTCAATTGGAAAGAGATTCTTGATGTCGTTAAAGGACCACTTGTTCAAAATAAAGCCTTAGCTTTAGAGATGTACCAGTACTTGAAAAGAGAAAGCTCAGAATTTATAAGTAAGACTGTTGTATCTTCAATCTGCATTCATTAATTAATTACATCATTTTATTGTTATAGGCTCTCAGATGGAGCATCATGTTGTTGAAAAGACATATTTATATGCCCCACAGAAAGCTAGTGAGTTGAATTATGATAATTATTCTAGTTATTAATTATAATATTAATTAATAGTTATTCTAGTTATCAGCTGTGTATGCATATATTAATAAGTCTCATTATAACTAGTTTATAACTTGATATTGTTACTTTGTTCTGTTTACAAGAATGGTATTAATATAAAACTTAATTTAAATATTGAAATTGGTAAAATTTAAACAGTAATGTCTCAGCTATTTATTGTAACTTATTCAATTGATATAACTAAATATGTTACTTAAATACATTGAGAGTATTTTTGTAACTTGTATTATTGAATTGGATAAAGAAAGGAATGAATGTGTAAAGAAATCATACAATATTACTATATCTCAATCACTTTATAGAACAACATCTTAATAATAAAACAAGTGAAGACATTGAAAGTCCTGAAGCTAATAATGTTGTTATTGTAGTTTCTAATACTACAAGAGAACTCGATGTTGATAATTCTTTCAAATTGCTGCACAACTGTGGATTTGACTTCTGTCTTTGGGAATCATTGGCTCAGTACTTATATGTCCCTCGTGAAGAAAGGAAACGACTTAAAAATACAATTAAAAATGAACAGTATAACTTGGTGTTAGAGGACTCCTTGTACTATTGGATAAAATATCATACTAGTCAGCTATCATGGGAGAAGTTAATAAAAGCAGTTGAGGAATGTGGAGAGACAGATGTTGCTGTTAAAATGAGAGAAAGATTACAAAGTTGAGGTAAGTTTTTATACAAGCTGACTTACTTATCAACAATGTGTTGGTCTATGTGTAATGCATAGTATGTGCAGCTGCTATTTTTAAAAGGTGTGTAGGGTTTAGGTCTAGGGAATAGAGATATCTATTTGATGATATAATCCCAGGACAAGTTATACATAGAACCAACCATTATGATCATTTTTACATGTGTTATATAAACATTTGTTACTATTATAATTTGATCAGTGAGTGATTCCTGGATGGTTTTATCATGTGGTTTGATTAAAGCAAACTTAAGATTATTGTTCTACAGAGTTATGATATATAGTGTGTATTAGTCTCAAATGACTCTATAATAATATTGTACTATTGAAGTACACAGTAATACATAGTACATACTAACAAATTTAAGAGTTATAGTAATACTAGATGTATTATACTATATAGTGGTACTAGATATAAGTGTAATTCATTGTTATGTAGTATACATCAAGTTACATAATTATTTCTTTTTATAGGATCTTCTCACTATTTTGAGACTAATTTACTTTTTTTTATTTGAAGTAATAATCCTACAGTTTATGCTTTTATAGTTGTTGTTGTTAGCTGAATTATTTATTGTGTTTAATTATTAAAAACAAATATGATGTCAAAAAGAATTATTACATATTTATATTATTGCAGCTGTGGACATTCTGCAGGATAAATAGTCATTGCCATTATTATATGTTGCTTCATCTAGTTTCTTTAGCTTGTATTATATTTCATAGCCTCTGACAATACTGGAAATAATCTCTCTTCATCAGTAAGACATATTGCTTTTAGACTGAAATAGCCCATATCACATCCATATGTCATTGGGAGAGAGAACTAAGATAACAATGAGATTATGATCTGTGCACTATTTTTCCAGTAAGTACTTTCATATTATTATCAATACTGCAATCTGTAGTGGGCTAGTTACTGGTAGACTCTAATAACATTTCCAGTGTACTATATAAACATTTACACAATGTTAGGGAGATACCTTTATATATTATTAACATTCCTATCTAATTGGCTTACACAGTATATATTCACTGGACTACAATACTGAATACTGTTATAGTCTATCAATATAACACTTTCATGTCAGATTAGATACTTTCAAGCTATTAACATTCTTGTCTGGTTAGTTACTAATAGATTCTAATAACATTACATGGAACTATATCCTAAGTCCAACATATATAAGCATTCCCATATGGCAAATACTGAATAAAAGACTTCAATTAAGTAAAAGAAGAGATATAATTAATAACGGTACATTTAACAAAGGGAGAAAATTTCTAATATATGTCTAATACAGTTCCAAATTCTGAACAACAAAGATTTTAAAGGCTCTAAATGTTGAGCTGTAAAAACTATAACAACAAGCACCTATCTTTAAAAGCCTAGATGTCTAGATCCTTTATTTCTAATGTCTACATTATTTAATATAAGCACTTCCAATTCTTCTATAGAACCATGTGTATAACAATTAATATAAAGAGCTATGGCTTTCATTTTAACCTTTAAATTTACAGATTTGTGACATAGCCATAGTCCTCACCATCATATTAGTGATAATCAGGTTAAAAAAGTCTCAGTGCTATTTTGTGATTATGATGCTATTATAACAGCTTTTTTAACACTTGTAATCAGGATATGTTAAAAATAAAATGAGGAAATGAAAATGGAAACAGGAAATGGATATGTATAAGTGTATGAACAGTAATAAGTACTTTCCCTAATGTTTGTGTTTAGTGCAGTCAGTGGTCTCAAAACCTTAAGAACTTGTATAAGTCTGCAGCAAATGGAGTTAGCTTGTTATTATAATACAGAAGACAATACTTCCTTATATAGTAAATTGTTTAAACTATGAATTATGTTGTTCATATATCTATGGTTATGTATTATGATACTGATCTGCACCTCCAAACAAATTATGTGTATTTTTAATTGAGTTAACATGTTTTCAAGGTGGCCAACCTGTTTCACAGTTTGAAATTGTTTTAACATGTGGAAAGAAAATGTATGATAGACATCATCTTTACCATTAGGCTACATAAAACATGATCCCCTAAAGATCTAGAGAGACTTATGTCACTGACATACATATTGTAAAAGTATTAATAGTTTTGCAACACTCAATATCATAACTTAATAAACTAGTTTATAGAGGAAAGCTGCATAGGAATTGACTCCTTCTGTTACTGGTAGTCCATGACGATGACGTTTAGTAATGTTGTAGTAAATACGAAGAGGAACCATTACAGCATGAGCTACAGTATGACTAGGATAAGAAGCATAACAAGAAGCTACAGAACAGTCTACTACAATTGTACCACATTGAGTCATTGGAGCATATACTCCTAGTTTATGAACTGTATTGATACTAGTCACTTGAGTTGACTGGATCTGAGAACTAGGACTCTTTATTTCCAGAATGTAGTCTCCAGGTTTAATACAACTGGCCATGACTGCCTTAGACTTAAATGTAGCTACATCTGGTGTTACAGAAAAAACAAGATGGTTACTAGAGACATGGAGTAATGTCCCAGATGTGGTTTGAATAGTCATATAGGTAGCAAAGGTCTTGGGTTCATAGTGGAGAAAGGTGAGTACTTCACTAAATATAGTACTACCTCCTGGTGTTATAGCAAGAACTTCATCTCCTGGATTGATCTGGTGCATGAACTTGACCCCATTTTTAGTAATAACAGTACTATTTCCTGGAAAACATTTCCCCCTCCTCTATGAAAAAATAGATTAAAAGAGTCAACAATATTCATGATTTTAATTATATAGCACTTTACCTCTTCGATTTCTCTTCTGACGTTATGTCTTATTTCCTCCCTCGCTAATGCAGGAGTAAGAGATCTTGTGAGACTACGCTTAGCTCTTAGTAGAACATCATATATGCAACCTTCATCGTTTGTGCAGGACAATTCTTGTATCATTTGGCATAATTTTATTCGCTTAACCTGAATTTCATCATTATTATCTTTTGACTCAGTGATAACAATACGAGGTTTCCCAATCTTCTCAATAAGTGACTTTAAGTGTTGTGAACATCTTGGAGCTTGCAATGAATGATTTAAAAGAGCATGTCGTTCTTCATCTGTTTCACCATATCTTTGACCACTAGTTATAACTAACATAACATGTGACCAAAAGTTCCTGCCTTCATCAGCAAAGTACTTGAATATATTTGCATCATCTTTAGTGAAACGATCAGCTGCTGATAAAACATATATCATCACATGAATAACAGGTTCACCACTTTCAATAATATCCATTATGCAGTCGATTATTTCATCAAGATTTTCACAATCCTCTCGATCAGCTTCTGCTAGACCAGGCATGTCGAATATATTCATTTTGAAACGGTCACCGTTGATGTCTACCAAACAACTTCCTTTAGCAGCTTCACCTACTGCGGCAGGACCGCGGGTTACCTTAAAAAAATTCTCATTTTGGATCAGTAAATTTCCCAAAGTGCTTTTACCAGCACCACTTTTTCCGAAAAGAAGAACATTGACATCGCGACGGTGCTGGCGGGCAGCCATTTCTCATCGTAAAATATTACTGACACACGTGATTCATGGGGATCGCAACTGCTTCAGTGTTCTAGATCTGCACAGGAAGTTATTCGTTATTTTTAAAAATTATTTATATTTGGATTTTATACTTTTGAAACACTAGATGTGTCATGAAAAAATACACAAAGAAGAGAGTTGACAATTTGATTATCAAGATATTTATCTCTACATTGAGCTCCAAAGCCAAATAGTGCCAAAAGAGAATCCTGATTAAAAAGGACTTCTTGCACTGGGAGAAATAATCGAGGATTTTATTATAAATAGTGAACAATATCTCAGTACTAGTCTATTACCACTATATGATAACTCCTTCAACTTTTCCAATGCCATCTCCACTGTTGTGTAGCTGATTTTTGCGTGTGTAGTGTTGTAATTATTTAATTATCACGACGAGTAGTGTTGTAAAGTGTCATTAATCGTGTGGGCGTCAGCCACTGAAATATACGGGTTGTTATTGCTAACCTACTGTTGCTGATGGCTAGTTTTAATATTTTTCGCTTTTTTTGGCCAAAAGACAAAGTGTCCAACGAACAGAAAACTCAAAAAACTAAGGTTCTGCTAATGGGAAGAACAGGTGCTGGTAAGAGTGCTTTTGGAAATCTTCTACTAGGTCCAGAAAGAAAGGACTTTAAAAGTGAACCTGGTCTCACTTCCATTACTGGAAAGTCATGTATTGCTAGCGCTGAGGATTATGATCTATGTGTAATTGATACTCCCGGGCTCTCGGACGCAGTGGAAGCTTTTGATAACATGGAAGCTCTAAAAGAAATTGCCAGAGGAATTCTCTTAGTTGTTCAGGACGGAGATCCTGGAGTGGATGTCATACTTTTTGTCATTTCCGCAGCAGTGCGATTCACCCGCGACGAACAAAATGTACTACACTACTTTGAAGATATGGAGAATTTTTGGCCATATGTTCTACCAGTGTTTACTAATATTGATGTAATTGATACAGAAGATGAACCAGAAAAATTAATCTTAGAATTAAAAAAAAATCCTCGAGCACCTAGAGGTTTACAAAACTTGATCGAAAAAGTTAAAGGTAGATTTATAGTAGTTAATTCAACTTGTTCAGATCCGGATTATCGGGATAAAAAACGCAAAGACGTCTTGGATCATATTAACAAATTAAGAAACCAAAACAAAGAAAAAAGGTACACCAATGATATGTTTAAAAATGCACTCAAAGCCTTAAAACCAACAAGTGATAGTCAAGACCCAGGTAAAAACACCATGGAATCTACAGATGATTTGTGTAAACGTGAAGAGAAACCTCTTGTTGACACTGAAGCTAGTATTAATACAATGCTGTCTACTATTAATCCTAATGAAAAAATCATGGAATCTTCAGTTGATCCAGATCCAATTCTAGAGTCTCCACTAACTGATCAACAAATAAGTGAAGATGCTATCATACAAACAATGGAGGACATAAAACAAAGAGCACAAGAATTGCAAACAATGGAGGTTAGAAAAATAGAGTTTGTATTCTTATAAAATAATTCCATTTGTGCTAAGGAGGTAGTTACAATACTAGTTGTTAATGCACGTGTCATCCATTTTGATGGTCAAATGCACAACTTTCTTTGTCCTAGCTCTATCTCTATCTTGCCATGTAGGAATGTTTTCCAGGAGATAGTACTGTTATTACTAAAAATGGGGTCAAGTTCATGCACCAGATCAATCCAGGAGATGAAGTTCTTGCTATAACACCAGGAGGTAGTACTATATTTAGTGAAGTACTCACCTTTCTCCACTATGAACCCAAGACCTTTGCTACCTATATGACTATACAAACCATGTCTGGAACATTACTCAATATCTCTAGTAACCATCTTGTTTTTTCTGTGACACCAGATGTAACTACATTTAAGTCTAAAGCAGTCATGGCCAGTTGTGTTAAACCTAGAGACTACATTCTAGAAATAAAGAGTCCTAGCTCTCAGGTCCAATCAACTCAAGTGACTAGTATCAATACAGTTCGTAAACAAGGAGTATATGCTCCAATGACTCAATGTGGTACAATTGTAGTAGATAGTTCTGTAGCTTCTTGTTATGCTTCTTATCCTAGTCATACTGTAGCTCATGCTGTGATGGTTCCTCTTCGTATTTACTACAACATTACTAAACGTTATCGTCGTGGACTACCAGTAACAGAAGGAGTCAATTCCTATGCAGCTTTCCTCTATAAACTAGTTTATTAACTTATGATATTGAGTGTTGCAAAATTAACTATTAATACTTTTACAGTATGTATGTCAGTCATGTAAGTCTCTCTAGACTCTAGGGGATCATGTTTTATGTAGCCTAATGGGAAAGAGGATGTATACATTTATACTATGGCCTGTTTTAAAACAGGTTGGCCAGCCTGACGTGTCAGCCCGATTGAAAATACACATTGTTATTAGTGATTTGTTAAAATTTTATTTAGGGATGGGGATCAGTACAAAAATATATAACTGTAGATTGTATAGATTGTGTAACTTGTAGTTTATACAATTACTATATAATGCTAAACTAATAGCAAGCATTGCTGTGGAGTAGGAAGAGGGGGGCAGGTGCCCCCCCAATATTGAAGCTGAGGAGGCATTGCCCCTCAATACTTACAGTTCAGCATGTATGCATAGTGCTGCTATGTTTTGTGAATCATTTTGGGCTGCCCCCACTGAAGCTATTCATCAAATAGGAGTCTTCACTGCACATAAGTTTTATTAACTGACCCCCTCTAACTCTAAATATTAATGATATACACTAAATCTGCCAGATAAATAAATATTAATGTACTAATTTAAAGTTTTCTTTAATTATGTAGGCATTGGAAAGTAAGGATCTATGTCATTGTGTCTAGGTTTTTGAAGACACATGCTTGTTATTGTAGCTCAACATTTAGAAGCTTTTAAAAACTGTTATTGTTTAAAGGATTATTGATAGATATATTAATCTCAGTATAAGCTTATATACAGGACTTTGGTGACATGAAGAAACTAAAGTTGAGGTACAGTTACATGTACTTCTATTTTTGCCTTTGGTATCAAATCTTATCAGCAGCAGTTAACCTTTTCGATACTTGGAATTGGAAATTAAAAGGTATGTTGGTCAGGCCAGTTTAAAGGTGTTTAGCGGGCCTTCTCTGATAGTTCATAATTACTTGCTCTATTCTTATAGTAACTGTTCAATTTTGAGACTCCTCCTCCTCCATACCTCACAAACTAAGTAGGCGGGGTTCAGTGTTATTTATGAATTATGCTATTAAAAAACACAACTTGATAATTAGCAGTTATCAATACAAAAAAGATCTTCAATCATTTGTAGAAACTTCTTACTATCTTGTGATTCAATGAGCTCTTTAAATATGTCATTCTGTTTATGGTCGTACTTCATTGACACGAAATACTGTATGCATTTCCTAGCAAGTGAGTGACTTTGATGAAGCTGTGAGAAGAGAAACATTGGCACAATATTATCAACTTTCAAATAGTCTTGAAGATATTGTTCACAACGAACAAGGAGAGTAGAAACAAAAAACTGATTGGAACAGATCAAGACTTGTAAGAAATGTTTGACAAGTGGTTGTACCCCTTTATCCAATGGACTAATAATCTCATTAATAAGATCCATTTCATAATCCTCATTATTATCATCACTATGGCAACAGTTGATAGTATCAGTACAGCAAGTAAAACTACATCCATACATATGATGAAGAAGGGATTTAAAAGCAGCAGGAGGTACTTTATGAAGGTGAATATCACTAGAGGACGACTCGTGATATCGACCACTGAGCATAACAGCAAAGACATCTGAAGACTCAATGAGGAGGCAGTGATGGACAGGAAAGGTATGGCCACTATCGAGATATATTATGGTATCAAAAGGCCAATGGTCAAAGTCTCGATATAAGCAAAGGGGTGTGGTGGGTGCAGCTACTATTGGGGAGGGTGATGGTTCTTTGGTATACAGAATTTCTGGAGGAGTGCTTTCATATCTGAAGAGTTTTTGAAATGATTGCTGTCTTGGAGACGTCACTGATCTATCAGATGTGTAACTATGGCGACGCTTTCTGGCAGGATTTAGATGAAAATGGTGAGCAAGAAATAGCAATGTTCCAATAGACATCAATTGAGTTGACTCTGGCACTTTATCATTCTCAGCATCTTCTGCTGTGGTATCTTTGTTTAATTCTAAGTCATTATCCTCCTCAATTGTGGTACTCAAGGAAGAGTTATACATTGACTTACTAGCCACTAGTTTACCCTGAGATAGCTGGAGAAGATTGTGAAGTCCATAATAGTTCAACAACATCTTCTGACAAACCACATGAGACCTAGGAGGAAAAACATATATATATATATGTGTGTGTGTGTGTGTGTGTACACATAATTAGAGATAGATGCTTGTAATGTGTTCCTACCTGTACATTATACATGTACAAGTACATGTATGACATACCAATATGTTATTTACTATGTATATGTCATCAATTAGTTACATTTGCTCTATTCAAAATCTATCATAACAGTTTTAAATAAAATGTTTAACAAACATGTTTTTGAAGTTAATCGTTTGAAATTTGATCTCAAAGCAATCAATATATTGAGATACCAGCCTCATGCAGCCAGCTTCTATTCTTTTAAAGGAAGAAGCTGGTTTGGCTAAATTGTTATTACTAACCTTTCTAACAATATAAGTGCTAGTGAGCTGGCAATTACTTCATGACTGTCTCCTCGTAATAACATGTGAGCAATGACCCCTTGACCATAAGGGGACTCTGCTACATGTGTCAATTTATCAAGTAACTGTTGACACATCTCCATCTGTGAAACTAAGGAGTGTTGAGAGGGTTCTACTTCAGACGTGGGTACAATCTTGCAGGTAGAATAATGTGTCATGTGATGAAAGATCAAAGAAGGAGCTAAAGTCAAAAGACAGTCTTGAAAACAGTGCGGATTTGAAAAGAGGCGACCTAGAACTTTAAAACATTGTATATTAGTTGGTCCACTTGCAAGAAAAAACTCGAGAATGACAGATAGGACATCTTGACTAGCTAAAACTGGTTGACAGTCATGTAAGTGAGAAACACGGGAAAGCAAGAGGAGGACTCTGTTATCAGTATTGTTCTGAGGTGAGGTGTAAGGACTGAAAAAAGATGGAGGGTTAGGTGTTGAGTAAAGACTTGGAGAGGAAAGGAGAGAATCTATGAAGTTTGCAGGCATGGGTGTTGAAGAATCTAAGTCTAGTTTCAGTTTAGTGCTTCGTTGAGGTGTCGTGTCACTTATAGTGGAGCACAGATTCTCAATAGAGTCCTCATGCTTTAACTTAGAGAATGTCACTGATAGAGAAGAGAATTGTGAAGAATGCAAAGAGTCGTCAAAACTTGAAACATCAAAAATGGGACTCAATGGAGTTCCTATATCTTCAACATCTTGTGAATATGTAAGGTTCTCTGAAGGAATAGGACTAGACACATTGCTAAGTGATGGTGACAACTCTCTTTCTGATTCCGCCAAAAATGAGCTAGGGGAGGGAGAAATTATCGATAGTGATAATCCACTTGTCATGGAGGCCGTGATATTAGGACTGTCACAAGACAAAACTTCAATAGATGGTTTAGAAGAAAACTCTTTGCAATCAATATAAATGTCAGATCCTCTCTCAGCTAGTTCGAGAGCTAAGGAATCAGGAGTATCACCAATGTTACTGCTATCAGGGATTGTCAGAATGGGAGACTGAGAATGTGAGGGACCAATAGAACTGTCTTCTTTAATTTGGGTTGTCATTTGTGTTAAATGATAAACAAGGGATCGCATCAAACCTAAGCATCTTATCATATAGCGAAGGGTAGGCTCATCAAAATAATAACAGATCAAAGCGGACAGGATGTCCTCGTGAGATGCCAAGAGGTCTTCATCTCGTAACAAATCAATAATCAACTGTAAACCGCCACAGTCCCGCATCTTCTGTCTACTATGTACATCTCGGCAACAATGACACAAAGCCTCTATAACATCATTGTATGTAACAGTAGATTTATCACACATGGAGAGGAACTGCACTAACACTTCTATACCTCCAGCCCGACTGAGAGCAGCTTTACCATCAGCATGTTTAGCACAAGAACATAAAACGTATGTTGCTTTCTGTTGTAATGTGTTATCTGGATGTTGAACACATCCGCAAATGAGATCAAGACTTTCGTGATTTAGAGACCATAGTGACGACACTAGTTCAGTATGGCCTCCTATAATACAAGCCTCAAGTGTATTTAATGTTGATAATATAACTGCATTATCATTGAGTTTGATGCAGTTTGCAATAACTGGTATCGTTTGACATGTTATAAAGTCTTCATGGATATCTGCATGAGTTATGAGTTTTCGAAGTGCTCGGAGGACACTTTGTATACAACCAGGATCTGTATACAGACAGCAAACTTGAGTTAGTTCTCTGACTAGTGTGCTAATGTGTCCTTCACTAGCTTTAAGGAATTGTGAGTGTGAAACTAAGTTACCGATTGTACGTGCTATGGTGTTCATGAGATCAGGATAACTTGAGGTACAAAGGATTTTACCTAGAGGAGGGACGAGTGATGAAACAAAAAATATATAAAATATTGTGTATCTGTACAATTATTTAAAAAATTAATTTAATTTAAATATTTAAAGAGATTTGATGTTTAAATTATGTTGTAATTCAAATACTCAATAACTAAACTGTTAATAAATTATTGACACAACTTTCAATATTCATTAATGACATGGACTAGTGATTAATGAAAACAATAAATGACTTATTAGGTATTCACGTTGCTCAATTACAGCTGTGCCGCTAAAAGAAATTAATAATTTCTATTATTAATATTAATCATTATTATAATTTATTACTAAGTAATTCCTTCAATTATTTTAGGAGTGTAGTAATTAATAGACTAATATGATCTTAATCTCAAGACAATTAATGTTTATAATTAAGAAAATGATTCATTTAATATTTAGGAGCCATTGAGAGTATCAATATCAATTGTCATATTTTAACAAAAAATTAACGTCCAAGATTTAGGTCTATGTTCTACAGTTTCGGTATTGAGTTCTTATTAACTAACAAACAGGTCTTATTACCCAGTAGTGTACAATTTTCTTATATGAAATATTTTGAAATATCTCATTAAAAATACACCAATATAGTAACTACGTTGCACGCACACTTACTTATATCCGCCAAAGATGACTGCAATATCTATTAAGAATGAAAAGAAACTTGATAACAGAACATTACATGATCTTTGTATACCTTGACTTGAACCTGCTCATTGAGAGCACATAGATTTGCTACAGTGCTCCAAATAGCAGCCAATAGCTTGCAATCTCCTTCTAAGGTAAGTTCCAGTTTGCGTGAGAGTTGCAACAAACCATCTAGACCTCCATGTTGCAGGAATGTTCCTGCATTAGTGGTATGACGTAATCGTTGAGTTTTTAACATATATAACGTATTCTCCAAACGATTTCTGCCTTCTCTTTTGTTAATATAACCATCTATCAAACGAACTAGTCTATCTGTTAACGCTTTGGTACTTCTACCAGCTGTAGTAGACGCTTGATCTCGACTAGAAGAGCTATCCTTCATTACAACAGTCAAGTGTTGTTCAGCCATAATAATAAGATCACGTGATCAACCTTTGTGGTTACGACAGCTGTGAGCCCAGCCTCTGCAGAGAGAACTGCTATAACCTTATCGCCTGCCTCTAGTTGCTTCTGCAATCCAAGAAGTCTTTAAAGAACGACAAAGTGACCCTAAATATATCAGGTAAGAAACTGTTAAGCCACTATTGCAAGCTCAGACGTAATGCGCGTGTTTTTCCTTCTCTCGTAGGAAGTTATCGACCACTCTTTGTTCATCTCTCTCTAACTCTCATTTGTCATGGAGGTTGTCACCACCAACGGCGGAGAACTCCCTAAAATGTTAACTACACTAGAAGATGGCTTAAACGTCTTGCCTGCAATTGCAAGTAAAGGGTAAGAGATAGCACTTCTAGCTGAGTCAGCTAGCTATGTGCATTGAATTCTCTTAGGCTGCCATTATGAATATTTGTAACAACAATGAATAATATTGACACTTGTCAGGATTATGAATACTAGAAGCTGGTTTACGACCGTCATATGTAATCGTACTGTCATTGCAATGTCCATGTTACACAAAAGTGTTTATATATTAGCAGCCACTGGCCGTATCTTGACTAAATGAAAGACGCCTCATCTTGCTTGTTCTAGAATTGAGCGTGTCCTATTGATAGACCTCTAATAGAAACTGTATGATGTATTAAAGGCTATACTGCAATTCTTATTAATGCTATTGTTTCATTTATGTCATTATTGGCTTACTTGTCAATTCCTTTGTGTAACACAATGACACCCTATAATTATAAAGTGTTATTAAACTGACTCTGTTATTACAACTAAGGAAGAAAGAGGCTCTGATTATCCAATTGCATTATTGAAAACATCCTATTAGAAATGGTGTTATCATTTCCAGTGTGCATTTTTTCATGTCACCTTGTAATAGTACTCGATATAAGGAAATCATAACGATCTGTTTTTGTTTTAATGCCTAAATCATTTCCCAAGCTGGAATATCCATTATTTCTTTTTGTCCACTCATTGATCTGTCCATTTATCCTTTCTAGAATCTTAAGGACAATTAATTTTATTGCTTTGATCAGTTAAGGAATATTCAGTTAACTTTAGCTGGAATGTTGTCACTATTTAGGTAATGGTTAGTAAAGTTGGTTAAGATAGGTACGTGTGAAATGTAACTTGAATTTAGCTCAAACTCTCACTCTTTAATCTACTTATAATATCATTAGACTCAACTGTGTTATAACTAAAATATTTTGGTGTTGTCTTGTTGATAAAGAAGCATTAATGTAACTTATCAGTTATTTAAAGTAACTGCTGAGTGTTTTTAAGATAATAAGACATTATTACTAGTGGGAATGTATCTCTACACATTAGAAAGCAATCACCTCACTATAAGGTAATAGAAAAGTTATGCATATCAATCACCTCTGGTATGATAGCAAGGCTCCACCAGTGTGGGTATTATGGAGAGGAGGTTTCACTGTGTTTGGTTGGGACATATATATACAGTATAGTTTCATATTGAGTCAAGTTAATCAACTGTCACTTGTAGCTCAGAATAAAAGCCACCCAAGTGACATTTAATAGAATGTTGTTTACTCTTTCAATATGGTGGGGGCTAGCTACATTATATGGAAATGCCATGTGTAATAATAAACTACAGCAAAAATACAAATATTATACTAGTATCTTACTACTTGATGCAAACATGTTTATAAGTAGGACTTGTTATAATAGAGTGACATTATATAATATATGCTTTGGTATGCATTTGTTACAATTTAGCTATCTGGCATGTGTCATGTGTAAAGGATGAGCCCTCTATTTGATTTGGGCCTAGTGTAGGTGGTCAATTTATTTATTATTTGTAAACCATCGAAGAGGATCAGTTGGATTAGTTGACATCAACTTGTCACAATTTTATATATTTTATTGTTGTATGTGACTATATCGAAAGTGAAAGCAAAACTCCATAATGGATACTTTAAATCATACAATACAATTTATAATTGTGTGTTATTATTATTATTATTATAGCAGTGAATAAATTCAAACTTCATACCTTATATATTTAATACTTAGTATAGTTGCTAGACCTTAATTTTATTTTAGCAACATTGTCTGTATAGGATGAGTTTGTGATTGATTTATTTTTGTTTCTTGAACAATATCAATATAACAATATCTTTGTCAACTTTTTGTGACAATATAGTTGCTTGAAAAGTTGCTTTCAGACGGATCTTTTATAGAAAGTGACCACGCCCATATATACATATGTCCCCATGAGTAGTAGTTGTATGTGCTTTAGTTTATGCTCAATTAAGCAAGGGAGATACCTCTGGGTATTTTCCTACTTTATCTTACATTCCTTACTGCTAGATACCAGATATATAACTTGTATTGTTTGCAGTTCTAAAACAACAATATAATAGATAATTATAACATGACATATTACAAGTATTTGCTTAAGTTAACACTGCCATACTAACCTTTATATTATAGTGTGTCTGTTTTCTCTGTTGATGCATTAAATTACTTGTATTTACAGTATTAGCATCAAAGAAATGATGATATTAGGATTGTGTTAATCACAACGGAATCACATGAGAATCATATGGGAATCACATGTGATCTCTATTTGTGTGAACAGAATGATGAAAGAAATCTAGCATATATTTGTGGGAAAGATACTTTGCAGGTATACAATCATTGACAGCTGTTGCTGAGACGTTGTTTCAAGCAATATTTGTTTGATGTTCATATATTGTGTTTGCATTCTCTTTATTATTGTGTCCATCTGTCCGTCTGTCTGTCTGTTTGTCTATATGTCTCACCTATACATCTCTGTTTATATATTATAATGTATTATACATTTGTTACTGTACTTTGTTTTATTACATTTGAGAGCATGTTATTTAATTGACTTTACTATCATCTTTTTAATTAATGCTCCATACTGTGTACTCCTTAACTGATGAATAATACAAATTTAAGCTAGCTATCCTAGTTCACTGTGGTAAGTAGTGATGTTCACTAGTCTAGAGCTTACTAATGGTAGCTATCCTAGGTCACTGTGGTAAGTACTGATGTTCACTAGTCTAGAGCTTACTAATGGTGGCTATCCTAGGTCACTGTGGTAAGTACTGATGTTCACTAGTCTAGAGCTTACTAATGGTAGCTATCCTAGGTCACTGTGGTAAGTATTGATGTTCACTAGTCTAGAGGTTACTAATGGTAGCTATCCTTGGTCATTGTGGTAAATACTAATGTTCACTAGTCTAGAGCTTACTAATGGTAGCTATCCTAGTATCCTAGGTCACTGTGGTGAGTACTGAGTAGTCTAGAGGTTACTAATGGTAGCTATCCTAGGTCACTGTAATAAGTACTGATGTTTACTAGTCTAGAGCTTTTTATGGTAGCTATCCTAGATCACTGTGGTAAGTACTGATGTTCACTAGTCTAGAGGTTACTAATGGTAGCTATCCTAGGTCACTGTGGTAAGTATTGATGTTTACTAGTTTAGAGCTTACTAATGGTAGCTACAAATCTAAGTCAGATTGTGATGTGCCATTTATATTTTATATTCTAGAAAGACGCCTTGTTATTAGCAATAAGTCACTGTTAGTAATGGTTAATGAGGATATTCCTTACTAATGATAACTAATTTATACCTAATAGATACAATTAATTTAACTTAAACCTACTAATGTCTCCTCATTGTCCAGACATATGTCCCTGTAGTGTGGATCTTAATGAAGATATGTTGTTGTATTAACGTGTTTGTAAACAACATGTTGATATTATATAGCAAATGATTTTAACAGTTCATTTTATCTTTGTCACTTTAGGTTGCTTGCAGCTGATAATAAAACAGACTCAATGGTGCCTTCCTTAGCCCCACCCCCTCTTGTTCCCATTGTTACTCCTGCAAACAATGGTACCCATGAGACATTCAACGGAGGAGATCTTTCGGCAGCTATAACAGCAGCAGCTGCTGCTTCTGCTTTGGAAACTGTCAATTCTTTGACATCAGTTACTGGTAACTTGTTTCCTCCTTCCTCTACTGCTCCTCCTCATACTACCAGTATTACCACTAATGGTATCAGTAAACTGCCGGGCATGTCTGGACAAGATAAAATTCGGTAAGTTTTGTATCTAATGTTTGTGTATGTGCACATAATGTGTTGACCATTTCTTGTATTATCTTCTCCCTCTCTCTCCCTCCCCCCCCTCTCTCTCTCTCTCTCTCTCTCTTTCTCTCTCTCTCTCTCCTCTTTCTCCCTCTCTCTTCCTCTCTCTTTCTCCCTCCCTCCCTCTCTCTCTCTCTCTCTCCCTCTCTCTCCCTCCCCCCCCCTCTCTCTCTCTCTAGTGATATGCCATCTCTACAAACAGATGAAGAACTAGCATCAGAAGATGAGGAAGAAACAACAGTAGAAGATATGGATACACAGTCAGAGACAGCCCAGATTCAGTCGTCAGGTAAGATCATGTGACCTGTTATCTTCTATTGTCTGTTATAGGTTTTTCTTTAGAACTTCGTGAGTCATCAACGGAATCTCAAGAGGCATCACCTTATCCTCTCTCAGACTTAGATGTCAATGAAGGGCCTTCTTCTTCTCATAGCACTGTAGCTAATATTGGTAAGTGCTATAATTCTTCTAAAGATAGCACTAAGGTTGAAGGTAAATACTGAGAAAATAATTGCTGATTGATATTATTTTAAGATGAATTAATAGAGACAAGCTTTTATTTGGTTTTTACTTCTTCTCATCAATGACCTCTATATTTCTTAGTATGTATTTAGTTCTAATAAATG